>LPNX011131654.1:50096-91686 GCA_001517045.1 Pseudotsuga menziesii | reverse complement strand
GAGTGAGAGTCTCTCTATTTATCACTTGTGACTTAGCTCTCTTGCTCTCTCAAGTGTGGCGCACTTTTGGAGAAGGAAATCTTTGGCTTGACAGAAGACACAAGGCTGCTATTGTGTTGGGAGGTCATCTTACTATTTTGGGATCACATCTTGTGGTGATACTATCTTAGAGGAAGTTGAGGGGTTTTCTCCATTTATGGTTTCCCCTCCTAAAAGCTTTGTGTCTCTTGTCTCTTGTGATGTGATTATGTGATTGCTGTGCTTGTTATTCTCTCAGTGAAAAGATCTTATCATAATGCTAGCTTAAATGTTGAAAAACTAACAATTTTGGTCTCTTTTTATAAGCTATCACTTTTTTCAGAATCCCCACCCTTATGGAGTTTCTTTAGGCCCAAGTCTAACTCCTCAAAATAGACTTGACTACCGAGTAAACTTGTCCATTCAGGCTCATTAGGAATATGTGAATGGGAATCCACATTGGTGGTAGGTTATCTCTTTCTTGGACAATGAGGAATAATACAAGAAAGGATAAGTCTATTTTCTATGGAATTGAGAAGAGTATTCTTAGGTATAGTTTTATCACTTTTCTAGAACTGAGGGACTAAATTTATGAAAAAGGAACACCCGGTATGAGCTCAGTTTTCTCTTTTTCATGCTCTGGACCTAAACATGAAAAAGATTCTGAGTGTACTTTATGTCTTTGTCATGCTCGTTAAACACCAAGAAAAAAACATCATTGTTGTAAGCCCCATTCCTCGTACTCAAATGGATCTTTTCGAGTGATCTTACTTTGCTTCACACTCATAAAACTTAAGCTATATGCTTCTCTCAAAGGAGCATTGGGTAGGTGGTAATTTAACCTTTCTTGGAACTCCTTGACTAAGTATGAAAAGGTTCATCTTTTCTTCTACGAAAGTTAAGAGAGTTCTTCTGTGGTATGTTTTACACTTTTTCGGCCTCAGGAGACTAAATTGGACGAAAAAGGACCCCCCCTGGAGTCTTCTTTAGAGTTTTTAGAATCTCTAAATATGAAAACACCAAGTGAGCATGTACTAGTTCAGGCTCATAAAATCCACGAATCAGTGACACTATCAAGCATTTTTCCCTCTTCTCTTCAAGCTTGTCAAAAAATTAAGAGATACTTGAGTTGACTTTCCTAGATTCGTTAAAATTTAATAGGAAAGATAAGGAAGAGGTTTTCTTTTGATTCTCAGTCAGTGGCAGCATGTCATCCTTGAACATAACACTCTCTCTATTTTCTGGTACTCATGTCTTAGTGTTCACTTTCAGTTTAGCTATCACTTTGAGTTTCTTACTCGTCCACTTGTCTGTTATACCTGGGGAATCTGATCATGTCTCCTACATGAAAGATAAGTCTAGTTGTATTATCTGTAAAGTTAAGAGATGCCTTGGGTCATCTCTGTGTCATGCTCACTGTTCAAGGATTTATCTCTCCATCTGATTTTTATCCTGATCCCATCAATGTTATATATGATATTACTTGTGGCTACTGTCCTTTATCCAGTTCCTAGTCACTCTTGTGATCCGTTGGAGGATCTATTTCCTTCCTTATCACAGTTTATTTTCTCATCAGCAATTCCTGACGACGAAGACCTAGAGTTTTGATGATCGTACGTCATGTTCACTTTTAGTATTGGTGAATTCCTTTGCTTTAGTTATCAATTATCACCTATTGGTTGACAATTTGTTGAATCCTATCCATGTTCAACTTCAACAACATCTATTCACATGGCCTGGATTGTACTGGTTCTTTTATATTTTTTCTGAAGACCTTAGGTTCATATCTATGATCTATGTTGCGCAAGACTATGTTGTGTTCACTTACACAATTTATAGATCTTTGAAGATTCATAATTATTGTATATTGTGGCTTCGATCCACCTTTGTAATAAACGTAGTCTTGAACCCGCATCATATGATGTACTCAAATATTGTAAAGGAGCTAGTGTTCTAGTATATTGAACATGGCATCCTCAGATATGACTTTGAATATGACATTACTATGTATTTGTTTCAGGTACTTCCTCTGCTCCATTGGACTTTTGAGTTCTCCAAGATAATTATTATAATGTATTTCGGTCATCACTTCCCTCTTGCCTCACACATTAAGGGGCATCTTTTATCAACCCAAGTGGCACTTCTCCGTCCGAGTGCCGACATTCTTTATGTTGGTACACAAAAGGACATATTAGGATTCAAGTTTGCCAAAGCACTATATATGGGCATGAATTGGGATGCATTTAACCTTAATCCAGCTTGCTATATAATTTTTCTAAGTGTTGAGTTGCATACACAATTATCTCCATTGCAACTCGTGTAATGTACGCGACTATCTGCATTGCAACCCATGCACACCAGCGTACGCGGGTTTCCTTTGAGAAAATCGCATGTCATACGTGGGTTTCATATATCAATAGTCACATACACCTTAGTTTGACCTTAAAAAATATAAAACACGATTAATTGAGATTAATTGGGCCCTAATCCTTAACTATCCCAACTGTTTCAACCACCCCAACCTTCGAAATCACTCTATTTACCAAAGTATAAATAGAGTCCTTGGGGAGGGTATTAATGAATCATTATTAGAGAGAAAAGTTATGCTGGTGGTATATCTTCAGAAGTCTTGGAGCAGCAGAACTCAGAGTCATTTGGTTGCAGAGGAGTCCTTGTCTCAGAAGCTAGGTTGTACTCTTATCTCATTCACTGATTGTTAATAAAGAGAATTCTTCTTCCAACATTGTGTTGAGTCTATTTCATGTATTGTGGTTAATGAATGTATTTGATTATATATTTGATATATTGTTTATCTAACCTCTTATAAATACACGCATGAGATATTACTTGGAGAATTTTCTCTTTACAGGTGAAAGAGGTGCATCCGTGGAAGCTTTGGAGAGAAGAGGAGAGAGAGAAGATCAAACTTGGATCAACCATTGGTAATCGGGTAAGTAAATATTTTCTTCCTATTCCCTTTCCATTCTATGGTAAAGCTGATTGTTTTCAAGGTTAGTAGTAAGTTGGTAACCCCAGACCCTAGGTTACAAGGGTGCTCAATCTTGAACAACACTTGCTCTTTGTTTCGCCCCGTTTCTATGTCGTATTTTATAGTATGTTCATCCATTGACACTCCCCTTTATTGGTTTGACCCTTGGCCTACTTTTTTCCACTGTCTTCTCTATATATGTAGGTTTTTGTCCAAAAGTCACGTACATACGTGGAGTTTTGGCCAAAAGTCGCGTATACATGCAGGTTTTTGTCCAAAATCCACGTATACATGTAGCTTTTTGGCTAAAAGTCGCGTACATACGCAACTGTTCTTTAAATAGTCACGTACATCCTCCATTTTGGTTGAGTTTGATGTTGTGGGAAGTTTTTGGGTGGGTTGTGAGTGTGGTTGGGTCTTCCTGGGTTCTGATGTTGTCTGTTGGATGCTTCTTTTGTGACCAGAAACCGCTTTTCATTGATTTTTATTTGAAATGAGTTATAGTCATTTATATTTTTGTTTTTCCATTAGTGAATTACACTTTTTGTTTTGGTGTCTTGCTAGGATTGTGTTTTATACTTGCCGCAGAGACTGAGAGTTTTAAATGACTTTTATTGCATTTTCATTCTTTTATATTGAAAATACAAAATAGTTGTATTCCTACTTGCATCTTAGATATGGATTTGAGGAGGTACTTGCATTGGATTGCTTGGATGAGAGTTGTATTTAGGATTTCATTTAGTAAGGATTACATTGGCATTTGGAAAGGAAAATTTATGTATCTCATGTAGTGGCATACCCTATTTTTGATTCTACAAAGATTGCACTTAGCATTGTTTGTTAGGTGTCTACTTTTATTTCACTACTGAGTCTTCATATCATTAGTTGCACAACCATTTCCCTTTGAGTGATTACATCCAATTAAAATCAACGCTTAATAAAATGAATTACTCTCTTTTCTTTTCTAGGTTGCATCAACAAGATTAGGTTTTAGGGTCTTGGATAGTTCATTGTGAGTTAATTATCCAAGACCACTAAAAAAAACAATTAGGTATTTGTCCAGGTGAGATAATGAAATCCTTGGTATAATTAGTGTTTCTCAGGACACTCCTCTTACACGGGAGTTAAGCATGAGGAAGTTCCCGCAATTGTGATTGGGATGACCCCTGGTCATTTTCTGTGAGCACCAGAGATATTTCCAGGATTGTATTTGTATCTGGGGTATTTTTCAAGAGTTTTGGGCTTTTCTACCTTGCCCATATGGTTGATCCCTCCTGCGACTATACACTTGAGCATCGGTTATATTGGGGTGACCTTAGTTTCCTTACCTATGTATCATAGGGGGTACTTGGAGAGGTTATTCTGTAGGTGTCCTAGCTAGGTGGAGGTCGAAAAACACAGTCGCTTTATGCGTTGAAGATGAGGGACACTATAATTGGTTACATGCCTCCACTTGTACTGTATGGGAGTTTCAAGCCTCTCCTAGGCGAGACATACTTACTGCATCCCAGAGCTCACATATCCTCCCCTTGGTTTGTTTGTATTTTGGCTGTAGATTTTCTGAGCATGATCTTTGTGTGCTATTTGGCCTTTGGGATCATGGTTACTTAAGTATATTTATGCTCTCTTTAGTTTAGGTCCTTTTATTTTCGCCATGCCTGGTATCCTATCACCCGTCCTTGGTCTTAGTACATACCGTGGTGTTGGACTTGGGGGCATCACAACCCCTTACCATGCTCATAGATTTGGGAGTGGTCACATTCCACCCTCTACTCCATTTGTGGAGGATGTTGACTCCCTTCTCTCAGTATTTACACCGGTTGTCACCCTCATGGGGGTGGTAGTGGATGCGTGAATGTTGGGTCTACACTTTACTTTCCTTTTTATGTCCCATCGTCCATCGCACTGTTTCCTTTGAATGTAGTTTCCATGATCAATCCTCCCTATATCCTTAGTATGGACACTTTACTAAATGTGTCCTGCTGTTTTGGACAAATATTGTTGTCATGTAGGGTCTGGGTTTTGTACACTCTCTTTGAGGTCTTGACCCATTCGTATCTATTACAGGTATCATGTCTAAACTAGCATATAGGTTAGGATTTCACATCCACCTACATTTTGCTTGACCTTATGGCTGTTTCATCTTAACCTTAGGTATGAACCCATTCCATGGTATCACAGAACCTTCATGCTATTGTTAGAAGTGCTACTATGTGCATGGTAGAGGTTTCCTATACATGGGTTTCCTACTTAACTCCCTTTTGCATTTGGTACCCATGTTGTGAGTCCTCTCTTAGGTCCAGGTGTCCCTTTTAGTCCCGCCATGTCCTTGAGCAGGAGCTTCATACTCCTCTTGAACTTTATGATGGCCATTCCCCTAGGAATACCTTGTATATGTCCAGTTGTAATTGCATTATCATGAGTTTTGCTTTCCTTATTGAGCCTTATACCCACTTCCCTGACTTTGATTATCAACCATATAGTTCAAGCTTGTCTCATGTCTAGCCAAGAAAAGCATTTTTACATATCCTTTGTAGCATGATACCCCATTTTTTACTGGGAGGGGACCTTCACTTGAGTGTCGTTATCCTACACATGTTTCCTTGCATTGAGAATAGGTATGTTCCGCTGCTTGGAACTAGCTTTTTTGACCCTTGAACCTCGTCTCCTCCTAGATTTGTAACTATAAAGCACTTTTATTCTTTTTCAAGATTTTCAAAATATTTGAAAAAGTCCAAAAATAAAAATAAAAAAACCAAAAAGATGGAAAAGAAAAGATGTTATCTTTGGCAGAAGTCGAGTCGTGTCGCCTTCGAACAGAGCACCATATGTCACATCCATTGGTTGGGTTATTAATTTGACTTTAGGAGCTATACTCGTTACTCTGATTTTATCTCCACCGACTAGTTAAGCTTCTAGTCCCTATGGAGCCTCTGTTGATTCCTCCGGCATCATAGAGATGTCCTAGTTTGCATATCGAGTCCATGTTGCTTATCTTTAGTCACCATTTTCCTTTATGCTCTTGTTCTAAGTAAGTTGAAACCTAAGTCAACCATTCCTTAGTTGTCTTGAATTTGCATGTCGGCCATTCTCGGTACTGTTACTAGTTCGTGTACATCTTGTTCGAGTCTTCCATATTATACATCATTGCTAAGTACCTCGTGTTGGTTGATGTGAGATGTGTTAATTCCCTCCTTCCAGTGGATTCCATCCCATCTCATTTATTCTAGGATAGGAGTCTAGAGTCATTTGAGTGCCTTGAGACTTACAGTCATCAGTGGTAGGTTCTCTTGCCATCGATAGTTTTGGGAATACATCAATGTCCCTTGATCGATGGATTCTTCCAAGTGTTCGACCTCAACACATCTATTCACACTTGTTAGATTGCACGTTAGTACCTTGATTCCCATTTTCATTATTGGTGGGTGATCTCGTGTCTATTAACGGTATACATCAATGACCAGTAATCAGATGATGGAATACTATGTTCGACCTCAACACCTCTATTCACATAGTAGGACATGTACTCGTAGCAGTTTGTGTAGAAGACTTTCCAGATTGGTGGAATTCCACATATGCTACCTCCTCGATTGTGCCAGTGTTCATGAGATTTCATCTCTCTTGATTTGATTACAGTGTATGTCAGATATCTTTAGCCATTATGGAGATCTTGATCCATTGTATATCTTCATCATGGATATTCTGATCTATTGTATATTATACATGGCGATGACCACACATATCACATTTTGTATATCATGCCTATTCATGGCCATTGTACTCTTATGTATCCAGGACTACTATATGTATTTTCAGTCATATGCAGAGATTGATTATTGTACTATATTGATGGATGGCTAGTTCTTCCACCTAGTTCTTCATCACTCCACTTCTAGGATGGATTTTATAATGTATTTCAGCCATCATGTTACTCCTTTGACCTCACACATTAGGGGGCATCTGTTACAATTGATTTTACCCCACATGGTTGATCGCATATTTATGGCCTTCCATGTCCTTCTACAGACTCTTTAGACCCCATGGACCAATATTATACTTTGATGTTTCCAAGTTCATCCATAAAAACACCTATTTATTGATGTACGTGACTTTTAATCCCATATTCGCGTATATACATGGATATTGACCTCAAATCCATGTACATAGGGATGTGTGCATTAGTCCAAATATTTTTGGAGTTTTCCTTGATGTGTGTCTAAACCACTTGACTCTTGGACTTCCATATGCCTCGAGATCACTTGGATTTGACCCTCCATTACCCCTTTCGAGTGCTATATAGGGAACCCCTTGGATACATTGAAGAGGAGGAATTTAAGAGCAAGGAAACTATAGTCCATTGTTGTCGTAGCTTTCTTATACTTGAGTCTGCATCCCTTTGTCCCTTTGGAGCACTTTGTGTTCTTCCCAAGCTTGCCTTTGCTTGTGAGCTTGTTATCAAGAGATGGAGGATTGAGGTGGTGGAGGCCTAGGTGGAGGACTCAATTTATCCAGTTCGCAGACGTGCCAATAGAGGTTGTCACTTGTGTAATCTCTGATTTGATTAATAGAAATATATTTTCATGTCCATTTAATGTGAAATTGAATGAATGTCGAATCCATGGATATGTTTAATTGTTTATACATTGATGAAGATATATGCTAGAGTATATCTAACACCATATTATATAGCATGCTTTCCTTGTTTACTGTTGTTGAGAGTGATTTGCTAAAGCAAGTGGGATTGGAAAAACCTCAACGGGGATCTACTTCAACTATCCAGAATAAGGTACGACCCATGATCCCTTAGTGTTAGATATTTGGTTTATATTGCATATGGGAAATGATTTATTTCTGTGGTTTATCCTTTTGTTGTGGTACACCCCAATCCATAGGAATTTTCTCTCCATAATAGTTGTAGAAAGGTGTGATAGGTTAGAGACGTGTTCCAACGTCTTTAAACATAGGAGCTGTTGTTATTTTCCTGCACTGCATCCTGGGGATCGTGCGGTTCTTCCATGTATTACCGGTATATAGAACGACCTTTCATGTACCATTGAGGTATATCGAAATGTACTTCACATACTCATAGGTATATAGGAAGGACCCTTTCGAAATGGTTGTGTATTAGACATCACTACTACGGAGTGGAGCTCCCAAATACCTTGCGTATATGGGGAGATACTTTTAGGGATCCTCAGACCATATGAGCATAGTCCTTTGACCTTCCTATCACTGCAATACATAGAGAACAACACTCAGGGATATTGCTATGCATGTGTCATCCAGGTAGTCAGGTATTCAGGAAAAGGTACAATCACAATCCTCCTTATTGTGTTTTACTATTGGACCCTATGGTATAATGTGAGTTGTGGTGATTTCACAATACTATGAGGATCCTAACTTTTAAACCACTCCTATCATAGTTTTGATTGTTGCTTTATCTTGAGTAGCATTTGATTTTCCTAATTAGATAGAGTTTTTACTTCTGAGATCAGTTTGAACTTTCCAAACTGGATGAATTTTCATGGAGAAGGTCTCATCGTATAGAGGGATTATCACTAAAGCATCCCTTAAATCCTGTGACCCAACCTCCCATGGAGTGAGAGATGGATATGAATTCTGAAGCAGGTAGTGTTTCTATTTTTAAATTGGAAGTTGTTCTAGTTATGGAAGAAGGAGGTGAATTCTCTCCTCCAGCCAACGTTCCCATTACTGAATTTTCAGTACCAACTTTAGTGGAACAACCCTCCTATCGAAACCCATATTTTTCCACTCCAACTCCTTATGGAGCTGGACTTAATCAATTTCAGCCTGATGAAATGGTGGCTCCTATATGTGGGTTGAATGCTCCATTTTCAGAAACTTCCCTTGGCTAAGCTATCTCTCAGTTTGGTTCTACTAGTGCTGTAAATGTGTCAGCTATGGAGCTAACTCCAAAATCTAGAAGGCGCTTACCCTACCTTTTACCTAGTGATATTTTGGGTAGATCATTCAATATCCCTTTTAGCATAGTTCTAGGAAATGTTCCGCCTGCACCAATAGTGACTAGGCTTATCACTCCTATAGGAGTGCCATATCCTGTTCCAAATCCAATGTTGAATTCTAAAATAGGAGGTACTTTTATGCCTCCCATGGATTTGATGAATGTTGGAAGTAATTTTTTACCCCCCACATCCCATACAACTAGGGGATATTATTTTCTTGTTTTACATAATATTCCACAGCCTTCTCCTACAACTGTAGAATCTAGTGGTCATGTTGGTTATGGTCCTATTGGTCCTGCTTCCCAGCCTCCGACTTCATCTTGGGTTCCTCGTCAACAAACCAACATTGGTAATCAATACCTTAGCAGGGCATAGTACAATAATCCGTTATATCTCCTTTATCCCGAAGCAGTTACCAATTAGTGGATCAACCTACCTACAGACCTCAATCCAGATTTAACCAGAAAAAAAACACCATTCATGGGTTAAAACACTCCCAACTACCAACATTTTTCTTGTAATTATGTCCAACCCCAACCGACCTATGGTCCTACTGGGGTACCCTTATCTTATCAATATTATAATTACCCACAACCCAACTGAAAAATCCCATTTTTGGCTACTTTGGATTTTCTAGGCTTGTCCAAATTAATTAATGATCCCATATAACATGACCCTTTTTGGTCAACAATTCTGGTTAAATTACCATCAGACATCCCAAATTTTGATGGGAAACAAGGTGAAGACCCCAAAAACCATGTGATGGATTTCCATCTGTGGTGTTTGTTCAACTCTTTGATGGATGATTCCATTCATTTGAGGCTCTTCCAAATAACATTGACTGGTACATCTACAAAATGGTATATCGAACTTCCACAATGCTAATTTGGTGATTTTAATTCATTGGAAACTATTTTCCTTACTCATTTCTAGTTACCCATCGGGTATGAAACTGGTACGAACCTTTTGACCTATCTTCGATAGGATACTTCCACGCACATATATGATCATATCCATGAGTGGAGGAGACATCAAAGGTTAATCAAATATCCTATTCTAGATCATACATTAGCTGACTAGTTTACCAAATATTTGTTGCCTCCTATTGCCTGAGATGTGGCTATGGGTGGTGTTGTCAAAGAAGAGAAGGATATTAGATGGGATAAATATTTGGACTTAGTTTATTCTCAATCCAGGACTTTATATTATTTGATTCCTAATGATCCTCATCCAAGCACCGATCCTGCCAAGCCACCTACTGAGACTCCTGTACATAGTGTTGTCGATTCAATCCAACCGCCATCCACAACTAAGTCGGCCAAGCCACAAAGTGATTTTACTACAACTTCTTCTTCTCCTATGATTTCCACTGAGGTGAATTTTATCCAGTATTTGCAAACACCCAATAATAAGAAAAAGGGTAAAGGTAAAAACAAAAATTCTAGAAACCAATAGGAGAATACCAAAACCCTGACTGCAGAGAATGAAACCAAACCCAAATGGAAAGATAAGTACCCTTTTTTTGTTGTGCGGACATGATCACTTCATGAAAGAGTGTCCTTTTCATTAAGAGATCAACAAATTTTTGAAGAATAACCCCACACCAGCTATGCTAACTTACCCTTTCTCGACCGAGAATAATTAATCGATCATACATCTTTGCATGGTCGCTCTTCCTCTACTGAGGAAATCAGAATGATGTCCGCCGAGACTGTTGCATTGAATAATAGAAGTAAAAAATAAGATAAACCTCCTAGGAAGAAATATGAAGGGAATTATCCTGAGAAAAATCCTTCTTGAATCCTTCTCCTCCACCACCTTCTAATGGCCCTCTCAGCATCGATAAACCTAGTTTTGACACAATCTTGTGCCCTCCTATGAGTACACTATGGAAATTCATTTTCAATCCTAGTGCTTGAGCTTATCAATTCTATAACATTGTTGAATATTTATCCCAAGCACCTTGCACCATGTCTATACTCCAGGTACTCCAAAGTTTCCATGCATAGCAGAAGAATTTGTTGTTAGCCCTGGGGGATTTAGATCCAAAGAATTACACCATGATCACTTTTAACGTGGAGAATTAAGAACCGAGGTTATCCCACCAAATTGCTTCTTAAATAGTGACTTGGGTGGTAGGTAGGAAAGTTCACCGAACTGTATTGGATGAAAAAGCTTCCACCTTGGTTTTATCTATGTCTTGTTTGAGGGCCATTGCTTTTCCTGAACTTAATAGGTCACCAACCACCTTGAAATCCTTTGACGGATGAGGTTTCCAACCTCATGGATTGCTATTGGAATTATCTATTGAGCTGGGGGGAAATATTATTTCTATCCAAGTAGAAGTGGTCAATTCCCGATTGGATTACAATTTATTATTAGGAAGAAATAGGTTCTATGCTATGACAGAAGTTGCTTCGTCAATATTCCACATGCTCCAATTTCTACATCAAGGTAAAATTGTAACCATTGATCAAATAATTTACTACTCGCATGATATCATAGTTACCACATAAAATAATGCTTCTATGTTATGGAAATACCCTCCTACCTATGCTAT
This sequence comes from Pseudotsuga menziesii, assembly GCA_001517045.1. Lineage (NCBI taxonomy): Eukaryota > Viridiplantae > Streptophyta > Pinopsida > Pinales > Pinaceae > Pseudotsuga > Pseudotsuga menziesii. The sequence continues at coordinate 80,135 of LPNX011131654.1, read as the reverse complement.
GACAGAAGTTGTTTCATCAATATTCCACATGCTCCAATTTCTACATCAAGGTAAAATTGTAACCATTGATGAAATCATTTACTACTCGCATGATATCATAGTTACCACATCAAATAATGCTTCTATGTTATGGAAATACCCTCCTACCTATCAATCTGTAGGAGTTGGAATTTTGAAAGATTCATCCCTCATGGGGGTCTTTCTATCTACTACCACCCCTCCTAGTACATAAATTTACACGGTGGAATGATATCATCCATGACTCGATGCATGTCTAAAGGTAAAGAGATTGATGAATTTCCTTCTCTGATTCCACATGAAGCCCTATACGATGCAATTCAATTATTTTATGATTCCCACATAGAGAATCAACATTTGGTGGCGTCAGGTCCTTACCATCTACCTTATTGGCTATATACCTCTCTCCCGACTCTCGATTATCTCTCACATACTTTTCCATCAGATGAGTCTATCATGGAGGTTATGGGTTCGGATGAATCCTTATGGGAAGATTCTCATCATCGATCTTCATTTTTTCCTAATGCCATTTTGGTAGATTCAGATTTTGAATCTCTTATCAGTTTCGATATTGTTGAGTATCTGCAAATCCATATTTTATTACAAGGTGTTGATTCTGAAGGTAATTTGTGCAACATCACTGAAACTCTCCCCATCAACATATCAGTGAATCTAGGTGTTGTTGAACATGTTAAAATTGGCCATAACTGTTCGACAACAAAAATTGAGGAATAATAAGATCTTTTCAAGGAATTTCCTGATGTTTTTTCCTAGAGTTACAAAGAAATGCTCAGTATTGATCCATCTATTGTGGTACATGAGATCAAGACTTACTCGATCTAAAAAATGGTTAGGAAAAAACTCCACCAGGTCCACCTGAGGAAAGTTGTAGCTATCAAAGCTGAGGTTGAAAATATTTTAAAATATGGTTTTATATATCCCATGCCTTTAACTGAGTGGGTATCTAATATTGTTCCCATTGCCAAGAAGCAGGGCACTATTAGGGTTTGCATCAATTTTAGGGACTTGAACAAAGCTTGTCTGAAAGACAACTTTCGTACCCCTCATAGCGATCATATCATTGACAAGTGTGCTAGAAGTGTCATTGTTTCTTTCATGGATGGTTTTTCTGGCTACAATCAAATTGAGATATTTCCTGCTAACTAGCAAAAAATGACATTTATCTTTCCCATGGGAAACCTTTTGTCATCGCAAGTTTCCTTTTGGATTAAAAAATGATGGAGCCACTTTCCAATGAGCCATGGCTTATGCTTTTCATGATATAAAACACATAGTGGAACCGTACTTGGATGACCTACCTATTCATTCACAATAGAGAGAGGATCATTCAGGGCATATTAAACACATTTTTCTTTGATGTCGTCATTATCATATCCGGATTAATAAACACAAGTGTATTTTTTTTGTTGAGACTGGACACCTTCTTGGTTTCATTGTTTCTAAAGATGAAATTTGAATCGATCACTTGAAAATTGCAGCAATTGTGGCCTTGTTGGAGGATCTAGTCATCTTAGCCGACTAGACTCATTAGTCGACTAATTGTAGATTAGGTCGACCTCATAGGCTGTGTTGGTTGGTTGAACCGACAAGTAGTTACTATAACTATTTTGTAATTATATATATAGGTTGTTGAGCCAAATAGATACTTTGTTTGGTTTATTGTATGAACCCACATGTGTATTGAGTAATATAATTTTTTATTCTGTCTACCATTCTTGTCTCTTGCATCTATTATGTCTATATGATTCTTTATGTGTATTACTGGTAACTGTTAGATTTTTATCTATTTCAACAATATGATCTTAGGATCTTATCTGAGAGAATAACAAGCACAACAATCAAACACAAGAGACAATGGACACAAAGTTTTTCCTTGGGGAAACCATAAATGAGAAAACCCCACAAATTCCTTATAGATAGAATCAGCACCAAAAGTAAAACCCAAAAATAGTAAGATGATCTCCCGACAACAGTAGTCTCTCTCTCTCTTGTTCCAACTTCTTCTTTTTCTCTCAGTTATGCACTACAACTAAGTGTGAGTGAATGTGTGATAAATAGAGATGCTCACTCTCTATTTATACTAATTCCTGACTTGAAAATAACTCACTAGGGCCAAATTCTCTAGGAGAGTCTAATAACCCTAGGTCCCCACAACTGGGGGGACTTTAACCCTTGAACAATAGGGAGGGTTTCCCTCTATGAATTTACATGACTTGTTTACATTATTGAATCTTTCAACTAGAACATTAGGGCATAACATGATTTAATTACATTACATATACTTCCTAGAATAAACATCGGGGTACAATACATAATATTTACAAGTGAATACATTCCGAAGTTACAAATACTTTAACACTCCCTATTAACTAGGAAGGTATTCTCTCGACACAATTTATCAGCACAAGTCTTCTTATCTGTATCATCTTGATCATCATCAAGTCATCTTCATCAAATCTAGATCATTACTGGATCTTCATCAAGTCTGGATCATCACTGGATCTTCATCGAATCTGGATCAACACTGGATCTTCATCAAGTCTGGATCATCACTAGATCTTCATCAATTCTAGATCATCACTACGGTATCATCACTGTAAAATGGTGCTATTTCTCAATTCTTCTCATCATAGGAAGTTCTATAGAGCTAACCATTTTTCATGCTGGTTGTAGGCCTATCCTCCATGTAGGTCTTTATCTTCTTCAACACTTATATCTGACCACATGTCGGAAAGTCCTGCCCAACAATTACATATGACCTTGGGAGGAACACATACACCACCATGTCAGAAAGGCATGCCCAACACTCACATCTGACCATGGGAGGAACACATCCACCACGATGTCAGAAAGGCCCAACACTTACATCCGACCATCAGAGGAACACATCCAAGAACCATGTCAGAAATGCCCAGCACTTACATTCACCAGTATGATAGGACACACCTACTATCATCTGTGAAAATGCCCAACACTTACAACCATCATCATGATAGGACACACCTACTATCATCTTTGGAAGGGCCCAACACTTAAAACCATCAGCATGATAGTACACACCTACTATCATCTGTGGAAGGGACCAGCAGTTACAACTAGTAGCATGGTAGGACACAACTACTACCATCCATGGAAGGGCCCAGCAATTACAACCAGTGGCATGGTATAACAAAAATACTACCATCCATGGAAGGTTCCAGCACTTACAACTAGTGGCATGGTAGGACACAACTACTACCATCCATGGAAGGGCTCTACCCTTACAAATTATCACATGGGATGCAATCCCATAGTCATATCATAATGGATCTGCACTTATATCTGATCATGTGGGAGCCAATCCCACAGTCATATCAAAATGGATCACGGACTCATCACTTCCCCTTGGAAGGAACCTGGATATGGAGAACACCAAGCTTCTCCCTAAAGTACTCAAACTTCACTCAAGCTAATGGTTTGGTCAACACATCAGCTATATGTTCATCTGTCGCAACATACATGAGCTTCATTGCTCCTCTTTGCACCATATCCCTGATATAGTGATATTTGATCTCGATATGCTTCGATCTGTCATGGAACACTGGGTTCTTTGAAAACTTCACACAACTCTGGTTGTCACAATATATACAAGTAGCATCCAAATGGAGATCAAACAAACCAAATAGTATATTCCTTAGCCACACTGCCTCACAAATAGATGAACAAAATGCAACATACTCTGCTTTGGCTGTACTCAATGCCACATAGGACTGCTTCTTGCTAAACCAAGAGATCACACCTGATCTCATACTGAAGCAGTATCCCAAAGTGCTCTTCCTATCAATGGAACTTCCTACCCAATCTGCATCAACATAACCTTCTAGGCTAATATTTTGATTCGCCTCATACTTGAGCCCATAATCAACTATACCCTTTAGGTACCTTAGAATATGCTTTCAAGCAATCAAGTGAACATGTCTAGGATCTGTCAGGAACTAGCTCAATGTGTTCACAACAAAGAAAATATCTGGTCTTGTATTCATTGGGTACATTAAGGACCCAATCATCTAATGATACAATCATCTAATGATACATAGTATCATCAACCGTATCTGATGAAGCATCACTCAGTAGCTTCAGGTTCGATGCCATAGGTGTGGTCATGGCCTTGCAGTCCATCATCCTGAATCTCTTTAGGATCTCTATTGCATAATTCCCTTGTAATAGGGAGATTCCATCTGCATTTTGCCACACCTCCATGCCTAGAAAGTAGTGCAGCATACCCAAGTCCTTCATGTCGAACTCAACAACAAGCTTCCTCTTCATGTCATCAATCAACCCATCCATACCTGTTACAAATATGTCATCTACATATAGTAGGAGTATCACTGGGTTTCCGTCTTCAAACTTTTAGTAAAGGTTGGAATCTGCTTTACTCTTAGTAAATCCCAAACTGGATAGGAAGCTATCAATTCTACTGTACCATGTCCTGGGTTCCTGTTTCAAACCATATAGGGATTTATTTAATTTACACACATGATTCTCCCTGTCATGTGTCTCAAAACTGAGTGGATGCTCCACATACACTTCCTCTTCCACTACACCATTCAATAAAGCATTATTGACATCCATCTAGTGTATCTTCCATTTCATTACTCCAGCCAGAGCAAGTATTGATCTGATGGAAGTGTATCTGGCTACAGGTGCAAAATTTTCTTCATAATCTATTCCTTCTTTCTGGGAGAAGCCATGAGCCACAAATATTGCTTTATATTTCTCTATGCTACCATCTGCAGCATGCTTGATCTTGTAGATCCATTTGGAAGTCACAATATGCTTCCCCTCCGGTCTAGGGACAACATCCCAGACATCATTATTCATTATTGAGTGGTACTCCTCGATCATAGAATCCTTCCATTCTTTCTTCTTTGCCACTTCTTCATAGTTGGAAAGTTCTTTATCAATGATGTCACATAATAGGGCTACATATCTAGAGTAGGACCTAGTTATCTTTCTTTCTCTATGTATTTCATCTAGATCCCCATATCTTTAACCACCTTGGATAGCCTCTCGTACCCATGCAGGTTTCCTCTTGTGAGGATTCTTTTCCTGAGGTGGATCTACAGGTTCCTGAGGTTCTTCCATTTCTCGATCCTCTTCTGGATTTACTTCATTTATTGTTGTATTAGGGATTATGGGTACTTCTGTTTCTTCAGAGTATTCAACTGGTCTCTTTCTGGATTTGTTGTAGGATGAATGTTCGTCGAATGTTACGTCTCTACTAATGTCAATATTTTTGAATCCTAGGAAGTATATTCTGTAACCTTTCAAGATTTCACTATATCCCACAAATATACCCTTCTTTCCAGAAGGATCTAACTTTGTCCTCTTTTATTTTGGAATGTGAGTGTATACTGGACAACTGAATATTCTGAGATGGCTGACCTCTGGTTTCATGTCAGAGAAGACTTCTGTAGGTGTCATTTTCTTGAGTACTTTGTGTGGAGTACAGGTCTGTACATAGACAGTTGTTCTGGCAGCTTTTTCCCATAGATGCATGGGAATATCTTGATCATGAAGAATTTCCCTTGCAGCTTCCATGATCGTTCTATTCTTCTTTTCTGCAACCCCGTTCTATTTTGGGTTATATGGAGTGGTCAAATCCCTCTTAATCCCTTAATCTCTGCATAATTCTTTGAATTCATTTGATGTGAATTCTCCGTCATTATCTGATCGAAAGATCTTGATATTATTTTCTATGTGATTCTCGATTAAGGATTTGAATTCTTTGAAATTGATGAATACTTCATCTTTGTTTTTCAAGAAGTATATCCATGTCTTTCTAGAAAAATCATCAATAAAAGAAACATAGTATACATACCCACTTAATGAACTGGATGACATTGTCCCACATACATCGGAGTGAATGATTTTCAAGATTCCTTTTGCCTTGCTCTCGCTACTTGGAAATGTCTTCTTTGTGTTCTTTCCTTTCGCACATCCTTTATAGACACCGTCATCTTTTTCTTGTATTTCTAGAATACCTTCAACAACTTTTCTTGCAAGTGGTAGTGCCCTATAGTGCACATGTGCAAGCCTTTTGTGCCAAAGTTCATTTGGCTCTACTGAGTCATGGACCAAGGCTTGTTCTGGATGGCTCTTTAATTTGTATAGTCCTCCTTCTTGTTCTCCAATCACTACTGCATCATATATAGTCAAGTTTCCTTTTGGCCACATAAGGACTTCCACCTATAAATGCAACCCTCATGCCTTTTGCATCCAATGCAGAGATGGAGAGAAGGTTCTTATTTAGTCCTGGTACAAATAGGACATCCTTCATCTTCATAGAATTTCTGGAATTTAGTTTATAGGAGGATTCACCACTACCTTTTATAGGATACTGGTAGTCATCTCCAAGTTTCACCTCGGGAGGTGACTCATGTTCAGAAAGTTTCAGAAATGATTCCTTGAATCCTATCATATGTTTGGAATCCCCACTATCAATGAGCCAATCATTGCTTCCATGTGTAACAGTGCCTGTGAGGGAATAAATTAGAACATATTGTTCTTCACTAGAATAATCATCACTTTCTTCTTTGGATTTCTTTCTAGGAGGTTCATCATCCTCTGTAGTGTGAGCATGATGTCCTTTCTTGCTTCCCTTCTTCTTGTGAGAGCCACTTTTGTTTCTAAAATATTATTTAGCATAGTGTCATTTCTCGTCACAGATATAGCATCTGATTTTAGACAAATCTTTATCAAATATTCTAATATTACTTCTCTGGTGAGAAGGCTTACCTTTGTGATAGTTTGTTCTGCTACTCTTGGAGTGTACTGTGAGAGGTTGATCTTCACTTCCCATATTTTATTCTCGAGCTACCTTCTAAGCTTCTTCTTGTGAGCATTCCTCCCACGGTCTACTGAATTTGAATAGCTTCTTTCTGGCATAGATCCCTTGAATAAAGAAGTCCCATGATATAGGGAGGCCATTCAAGGTGATAATCACATTTTCCGCATTCTCTACTTCTTCATCTACCGCTTCAATCTATTCCTTGATCTGAGAGACCCTTCTAAAGTAATACTGGATGGTTTCCACACTCTGGATCTTTACATTATTCAATTGGTTTCTCACAGTCATCTTCTGATTTATGTTCTTCCCTTCAAATAGTTTGGTCAGGGAGTCAAACAAAGCTTTAGGTGTCTTTAGGGAGGACACCTATGGTATGAGGTGATCCTTGATTGAATCAGCAATAATCCTCTTATCCATGACCAATTTATTTCTGTGTAAAGCCTTAGCCTGATCTCCCTCTGGAACTGGAACCTCTTCATTGATGTAAGAGTCCAACTCATTTTCTTCCAGGACCAGGGAGATCCTATACTTCTAGGCTTAGAATTTATCATCTCCCTCAAGATTTTCATCAAGCTTGGTTTGATGAGACATCTTAATAGAGAACCTCAAATGGAAATGCAAAATATTTAGATCTTACTAGTTTAATATCTCGGAACTGGATCTCGAGCTGAATTTCTATAGAGTTGGTTCAGGAGCAGATTAGGGTTTGACTTTCCTGGAGTTCTACCCAACCAAAAACTTTGATATTGATCTCTAAACTTCAATTTTGGGGAGGAGATCAATCTAGGCTTGGCTCACTCAAAAATTCCACTTCTGTGGAAATCCCTAATTTCCGACAGTAGTGTAGGGTCAAAAACTGAAAATGCTTAGAATCAGATTCTGCTTCAACAGAAAGATGTGCCCTAGAGAGGAGAGTCAACCCAACCTTCTTTTGCTGAAAATCTGTGGAGAGAGATCCAAAAAATAGGAAGCCCTAGTTTCTATAGCTACATAGTGTCTTCTTCTTAGGTTAGCTCTGATACCATGTTAGATTTTTATCTATTTCAATAATATGATCTTAGGATCTTATCTGAGAGAATAACAAGCACATCAACCAAACACAAGAGACAATAAACACAAAGTTTTTCCTTGGGGAAATCATAAAAGAGAAAACCCCACAACTTCCTCAGAGATAGAATCAGCACCAAAATTAAAACCCAAAAACAATAAGATGATCTCCCGACAGCAGTAGTCTCTCTCTCTCTCTCTTGTCCCATCTTCTTCTTTCTCTATCAGTTATGCGCTACAACGGAGTGTGAGTGAATGTGTGATAAATAGAGAGGCTCACTCTTTTTTTATACTAATTCTCAACTTGACAATAACTCACTAGGGCCGACTTCTCTAGGAGAGTCTAATAACCCTAGGGCCCCACAACTGCGAGGACTTTAACCCTTGAATAATAGGGAGGTTTACCCTCAATGAATTTACATGACTTGTTTAATTATTGAATCTCCCGATCAGAACATCAAAGAATGACATGGCTTAATTACATTACATATACTTCCCAGAATAAACATCAGGGTACAATACATAAAATTTACAAGTGAATACATTCTGAAGTTACAAATACATTAACAGTAACCTTGCAATCTTATTGATTAAAAAAGTGGTTTTGTTGTCGGCAGTACATATACGGATGAAATGACCATGACTAGATGATTTTAGAGAAGGAGATTAAGAATTGGAGGGAACATAAGATTGCAAATTATTTGTAGAATTATGCCAAGAGAAACAAACTGACTATTGCACAAGCCAAGGAGAAGTTCTTCTCTGAGACACATGAGAATTTTATCTATTGCGTACCTCAATATTTAAAGAAACTATTGGATGAATCAGCTGACAAAAACTAAAGATAAAGAGTTACTATAGAAATTTACATGAGGAGGCCGTACAAATTTGTTAGAGTGGTTTGAAATAATCGCAGGCGAATACTGTGAAGAACACACTGTTGAATAAAGGGTATCTATTGATAGCATCGAAGAGAGATTCTATAGTGACTTCACCAAACAATTTCTTTGTTCATTACCAAATATTTTGTTCAAATTCATGATCAATAGGGGAGCAGGCCATATTGTCGAACATCATCTGTTACTAATAGAACCACCATCTAACACAAATTGGGTGGAAAAACAAAATACGTGGGAAACATTTGTCGAAGAAAGAGAGTGGGAGTACTTTCTAAGAAAATAACTAGTTCCACCCGGGCTTACTAAAGTGGTCGGGTTGGCTATGGGGGGGTAGTTGGTTATGTTTTGGAGTAGAGTAGAGGAATTCTAGTCGACTTGTGAAGACACCACTGCCAGCGATGAAAAGTAGGGATAAAAAGGAGATTATACGAACAATAATTCACAAAGGAACTCTGGATATCCAAAATATAGAACAAGAAAAGAGGAGGAAAAGAAGGGAAGAGATTAGAGAACAGGTTGTTGTGCTCTAGAGGAGAATGAAAACCGGAGTAACAGAGCAAAAGGAGAATCCGCTAGAGTTGGGTCATGACCGACAAGAAGAATGCGTTGATGAAGAAGTGTCACCAATGGAAGAATATTTGTGGATAGAGTGTGGTGAATCTCTCCAAATTGATATACCCCAAATAATTATACCTCATTCTCCGATACATTCTAACCCGAATGCCCAAGTGCAAGATGTTGTTCAAGAAGAACTAGGACTATGAGCTAACAAGTGAGGTGTATGGAGTCAACTAGGCACCAAAGGAAACAATGTTGACCTTCTGGTAATTCAACGACCACAAGAGGGAAATGGTGTCACCTTTCAACCCATTTCATCCAACCGAAGTATTCATCTACTCTACCCAAAAAATGAAGGAACACCCCCTAGCCAATCACAGCTTTAGATAAAACAATAGGTCAGTCGGATCCATAAGAGAGGATACCCTCATAGAAGAAGTCTACTTGTGTATCCACAGAAAGACTCGACAGAAATCGACTACTTGTCGAAAATGAACTGACAACAATAGACATTAGAGGAAATTTTTTACATATCTCCTTGTTCGTATTTTCGACATATCTACTTGTTCATATTTTCGACATATCTCCTTGTTCGTATTTTCGACATATCTCCTTGTGTTTTTACTCAAATTTCGATCAGGAGAGCTCATTGGATGCAAAATTAAATTCCACATCCAACGAGTACCCACTCGACATACTTTTAATGGGCCCTGCTACCCCCAAAACAATAAATACCTGAACCAATGTGATGATGACATCATCATCATGTTTGTTCAGGTATTTCTTGTTTTTGGGGTAGTGGGGCCTATCAAAAGTATGCCGAGTGGGTACTCGTTGGATGCATAATTTAATTCCGCATCCAATGAGCTCTCCTGATCAAAATTTGAGTAAAAACACAAGGAGATATGTCGAAAATACGAACAAAAAAAGTAGTTTTTCCTTTTCTTCCTCCAAAATTAATAAATATTATTTTATTATTTTAACTATTATTTTATTAATTTTCCTTAGAAGGACGATTTTGAGTTGAAATTTCCTCTAATGCAAAACCTCCGATGGAAATGAAAGTTTTGTTGAAAATAAATATGAACAAAACTGAGTTACAGGAAGCAACCCACCACCACCACCCTCTCTGCCTCCTGGAAGAGACACTGACGTCGGATACATGGTGCATGTCTCTGCACACATCCCCCTCTACGAGGGCAATGAAGATGCCAGATGACTTTGGTTCTTCTGCGAGTCGACCTGGGAAGCAAACACTGTTATAACTAAATATCGACAGATGGAATAGTTCGTTGGTGCTCTGCGAAAGAGAGCACTTGCATGGTATATGACATATATAGAAAAGACGTTGAATGCTACTAAGGAAAAAATCAAACTACAATTCATGTCATTATTCAAGAATACATATGAAAAGTATTTGGTAGAAAAGAAATTAAAAACTACAGTCTAGAAGCCAACAGAAACAGTCTTGGAGTATGAAAAAAGACTTAAAGACCTACTAAGCCAATTGGACTATAATATAGATGAAAACCTGTTAATCCTGTAGCAGGGATTTCTCCTTGCTACAGGGGCAGGAATGGCTCCCTTTTGTCTATAGGACCGAAGGGTAGGTTCCTGCTTGTGGTAAATGCTGAAAATAAAAATAGAATGTAAAGGACAGTAAGGAAAACAGAGCAAAGATGGAAATAATGGTGAACCCCTTTGCAAACACAAGTCAAGGTTCTGCCTCCAAAGACCTGCAAACAAAGATTAAGCCACAATAAAATGAAATACCTACAAAACAATGTTAAACATAAACCTGCAAATGAAACAAGGGTTAGAAAGCCAAGAAAACTAAGAAACAAAGAAACAAAGCATGAAACATGGTTATGCCTTCTCTTTGGGTGGAAATGGGCCACCATGCCCTAGCTTGTGAAAGCACCTCTCTTGGATGGGGGAGCAATGGCTCAATGGAAATGGAGGAGAGGGAGTGTGGGTGGCTTGAGAGGTAAATGTGTCTCAAGGCATCCATGGGAAACATAACAGTATGCAAGGGAGAAGTGTTTTGAGAGTGACCCCCCACCCTCCTTTTATAGCTTTTTCAATGGGTTTTAGGGTTTTAAGCCCTTGGTTAGGGCTTTAGCCCCGTTTTTTGGGATTTTAGCCCCTTCCACCCTAAATTTATCTCCTTTTAAGGTTTTAGCCCCTTTTTGGGGGCTTTAGCTCCTACGAGAGTATTTTGGGCTCCTTTTTTGAGGTTTTTAAGCCCTTTTCTTCATCCTTAGGCTATTTTGAGGGTGTGGGGGTATAATGGAGTGATATGAGGGTCGTGAGATGGTGTCCTTAGGTGGTGTAGGCCATTGAGAGCTGAGTGGGGGATTTTTGGGTTAATAGATTGCCCCTTGATGTGTAAGGGCAGGAGCTCAACATATGGCTGACTGACATCATAGGATTTGCTGCATAGAGGTGGTGCTTTCAGGAATGGGGCATGGTGGATTTTACTTTTTGTATTAATATGGTTCCCATCAATGGGTGAGATACAAATAATGTGTGACATGTATATGGATGAGGCGAGAATCCCCATGCTTGTGACAATGTCAAAAGAATAATTTGATCTATGCTCTAAAATACAAGAGTCGATCATATACACCTGATGTTACAATAATGGTTGCCTCCATGTGAGGATGAATACAATGTTGATCTGGTACATTGGACCCTTGGAATTCTCATGGAATGCTATATATTCATGACTGATGGTCTGCTGGATCTGGAACAGTACATAGCTATATGAACTTGCTGATTGAGAATCAGAGTCTCTGTGATACAAGTATGCTGCATCATTCATAAAGGTATATTGAAGCATTGTTGGGGCTTCTGATCACTGTCTCCAACGCAACCCGAAAATCACCAGGGAAATGAACTTGTTTAGGTCCCTCTGGTAGACTCACCAATGTGCTAGAGTCAAGGGACATTTGGGGTCTTCAACCAAGTATTGTGCAGACAAAACCATGTACGAATCTCAACGGTGCGATGATGTAGTTGGAATTGAGCATGTGAGAAACAACCATCCTGAGAGGCACTAAGGACTCCTCCCAAGTGGTCCAAGGAACTCATCAATGAGGGTAATGCAACTAAGATACAGGGACCTCTGGATCTATCCTATGGAATATGTGTGTTGGCTTTGACAGAGGGAGACCTGCCCCTAGTCAAGGCAATGATGTTTCCTTGATGAGAAGCGCGAGGGAAATAACTGAAAGGTGTGAAGCAATTTGTGGACTGACTCACTGAATGGGTAGGGGGGAAAGGGAAAGATTTGAATAGGGGCAGGGAGAATGTGGTAGACTCAAAATTCCTTTGTTCAAAGTATGACGACAGGGTGGACTAGGCAGCAAATGAAACTAACTCATTGGAATGGGATCATAGCTGTAATACTGAGGATGTCACTGCATATGGGAAATGCTTGGAGGAGGTAGACACTTTTGATATTGATGGGATCCAAGGAAGACACATTGCAGAGTACTCTGAACAAAGGAAACCCAATGTGGGAATTCTACCAAATTGTTTTCTGTGGGGTGGTGTTTAGGGACACCATTATGGTACGATCTCGTGGATTTTTGGCAAGCCCGAGAAGGTAAATGCTCAATGGTGCTTTCAATTTTAGAGAGTCTAAAAGCATGAAGAAGACTCCAGTGGGGGCTCTTTTTTGTTGGTAGTCTCCTGTGCCCAAAAAAGGATAAAAGTATACATAGGAGAGCTCGCCCATCCTGTAGGGGATGAGAGACTTCTTTACCGTAGGTTGTCCAATTAGGCTAAAAAAGGTTAAACATATACTGACTGGACGGTTATTCAAATAATTTTACGAGCATGGACAAAACCATGTTTGCTCGGTAATATTTTCTTAATGAGAAGGCTGGAAAATAGATTAATGACAAGCCATGATGAGCTTTTTCGTGAGGTGCAGCCCCTCTGCCTAAGAAAGCATAAAAGTATGCAGAGGGGAACGGTCTTGGCTTGAGTGTGCCAAGGAGGTCCTTTTCGATTGATGGTCTACATGGTTCACAAAAGGAGGTAAATGAGATGATGTATATGCCCTCTCCTATACTTTAGCAAATGGGAAAGGAAGAAGCTGCGCTCGGCTATCTTTTCATTGTTATAAGGAGTCAGAAAAGAGATTAAACAAAACTCCAATATGTTCAACCAATTGCGGTGGCACAGGCAGTGCCCCATGTCGGGACGGTGGATAGAGGTACAAAGGTCATCCACGTAGTATGGACGGAGCAGAAGGCTCTCAAACATACCAATACATGCGTGGGAGAGATCGCGGCAGAGGCTCGTGGGTTGGTGCGACAGAGTCATGCAAACCGAGGTGTCTTCTCGAACATAGGTCAGGAGAGTGTGTGTGTGTGTTGCGGTGGATGGACTTGACTACATACAATGTGAGTGCAAGTCCGGGGCCACTTATATGCCAAATACATGCAAGAAAAAGAAATTGTTTTGTGGATAGTGGTCCAGAGGTCCACGTAAGGTGCGGTAAATAGAAAAGACAACTATGTGTTAAAAGACAAAATAAAAGTAAAAATTACATTCCTTAATGGGCGATGGCCCGAAAACTCGCATGAGTAGTGATCGGGAATTTTGATACAAGTACAGGTCCATAGACACTTGCATCATCATGTCATGGCTCGTAAATCGAGGTGACTTATGGGAAATAGTCCCGAAATTGATTTATTAAACATGAGACAATGGTCTCATAAGGAGATAGAGATTTGAGTCCGGAGGTGTGAGAGGTGTCTCGAACAGGTTCGAGGTGGTTTTAGGTTAGCAGCTAATGGTGCTACCTTGACTTGTGCTAAAAAAACGTTGAAAAAAAAGAAAACAAAATGAAGCGACTCATTGGTGATGTTAAGCATAAAATTTCTTGAGGTAGAGCCCGTTGCGGGGGTTCTCCAAGAGTTTTCCGTCAGAGTCAATGAAGAGGTATGCCCCCTTGCTAAGACGAAGATCATTGGCAAGGTGGGGTGATGAAATCTAGTCTTTTATGGGAAGAACCGATTCCACACTATGGTTTAAAGGGAATGGGGTAAAACCAGAGGTGGTCTTACAGATCTTTCCGTCATTGCATAAGTGGTGCCGGGATAGATCAGGTGGATCTTCCGCAGCCAACGAGACGGAAGGGAAAATGGTGCTAGAGATTATGTAAATGGTATTGGCTATGGTTTTTGTGGCCTTGCCCCCAGTATTTATTGGAGGAAGAAGGGAAGGATTGGAGATGGGAGGAGTCTTTGATGGACCTGGAGGTAGGTGCAACATAATATCAATTGGATAAACATGAGTCAACATAGCCTGGGGCCTTAGAGGTAGGGTAGGTGGTTCAAGGTACCACATAGGTTCTCCCAGTGTGAAATCCTGTAGATTTTGGGTTTCCAAGACAGACTTACTCATGATCTTGGATTGTGGAAAAAGGAAAAGGAAAAGGATCATGTTGAGCAGGAATGAACCCTAATGTTTCCCTGGTAACTGAGGTTGAGGTTGCAACTGAGGTTGTGGCTATGGCTGGGGTTGCAGCTGCGGATGGTGCATGTCATCCCATGGGTATTCTGGGGCAGTCAGAGCTTCAAGTATCTCCTCATCGTTGCGGAAGCAACGAAGAGACAGGTTTTATGGACCGTCGATGGAGGAGGAGATGAGCAGGTCGGTGGAATTGGAAATCATGTAAATGGACATGGTGTCTGAAGAAGGAGGTGGTGGGTGAAATTCTTCGATCAAGGTGATATCAGACTCAAGGGAATGTTGATGGAGGTCAGCGAGAGCCATTCGAAATTAGGGTAAGTCTTGGCAATGGTGAGAGTAATGTCCATACAAATCGCAAAGGGTGCAAACATGGTTTGTTCTCAATGCCTTGTTCCTGAATATCGGTGCGGTTGGGAGTTCAACCATGGGGATGTTTTCATTTGTATCCATGGCATCTAAATGCACACAGATCATCGAGATTTTAGGGAAGTTCTAAGTTGGATGGCCCTGTTGTTCGCATAAGGTGCAAGGTGGGACTTGTCGTGGCTCTACAGTGGGTTTGGAATTCTTGCCCCTAGCTCTTTTGGGTTGGGGTAGTGTTGGTGTGGGTGCAGCGGTTGGCTTGTGTGGACCAGGTGGAGGGTGAGACTCAACCAGGATGGGTTGCACCGGGGTTAAAACAACCTGTAGCATTGCTGGTTGAGCTAGTGGATCAAGATACCACACTGAAATTCCCAATGTAAAGTTGGGTAGGCTTAAGGTGGCCATGACTGGCTTGCTCATGACACCAGGTGGGGGAAATAGGGAGGGAATCGTATGGACTGGAGATGAGCCTAGATAACTCCCTACTGGTTGCATGTGGGGATGCGGTTGTGGTTGCGGCTACGTGTAATGCTACTACTGCGAGTGATGTTGCGGCTGCAGACGATGTTGCGGTTGTGGTTGGGGCTATGGATATGGTTGCTATTTGGGTGTAGCGGTGCTGGATGAGACCATGCACAATTCCATAGTTTCATTTTGTGTCAGTGGTGGTGACACTAACAGGAAAGGAGCCATCATGGTGGGATCGGTAAACAACCCAGGGCCCACATTCAATGGTGGGGAGGCTGGTGTGTTTTCAACCATGGTGTTGATTGCAGGGACGACATTGGCATGTGTGGTTGCCTCTTGTGGCTCAATGGTGGTGATGGCAGGGATAATGTTGGTAGGTGTTGTTAACCCTTGCAGATCATGATAAGTGAGCTGATCAACCGTCACAATATTCCCTTCGTGGGGGAACATCATGAGACGGAAGACAGTTGACGTGATAGCTCGCATGGCATACATATAACTTCTCCCGACAAGAAGATTATAGTCTAGTTAAGCATTGATGACCTCTATGTTGATCAACACTTTCTTCTCGGCTAATGTGATGGGGATGTGGTGGAGGATTCCTTGGGATTTAGTGGGATGTCCATCATAAGCCCACAGAGTTGTGGAGGATGGTTGCAGAATTGGTGATCCAAGTTTCTACCAAACCAAGGTAGACATAACGCATGTGGATGCCCCCTCATCCAATATGCATCAGTGCACAACCAAGTTTTGGATAGACATGAGGATTTGGAAGGCGATGGTCGATGGCATGCACGATTCCCCACTCTCCGTGTCGAATGTGAACAACTTGGATTCGGAGGGGTCTACTTCCCCCAGGGCGGCTAGCAAGGCTTTTCGCTGTGTTGGGCACGTTTTAAGTACCTCAAGAGCGGACATAGCGGTTGGCGTTTGGGCCAAATCATCCACAATGCTATAGCTGAATGCAACTCTAGCTGTGGCATTATTGGCAATCCTGCGTACGGGGGGGGCACGGGAATGGGGGTAATCGAATAGGTAGGTTGACTATTTTGGACGTTAATGCCGCTGATGTGTCAACGGGTTCGGTGGTGGTACCGTACTAATTCTGTCTAGTTTGTAAGTTGACCTCTTTAGTCGTCATGGCTAGCAGGTGGTGAACACCTGTTTCGACCGTGGGAGGTGCCCCTGGAGCGTTGGGAATGGCTTGGGGAGGGGGTGCGGTTGCCACCAACCCTTGGACTAGTAGCAGGTTTTGAAGCACCATGGGGGGAGGTCCTTGTGGTGCTAGGTTGGGTTGGGCTTGATTGGCAGCGTTGGCGGCCTATTGGGCCTCATTTTGAATGGCCTACTTAGATCGACCCATAAGCGGACACTCAAATGTATAGTGCCCATAAACATCACAGAGCATGCATGGTTGGTTTGTGCACAATGAGGCGTTGCGTCTTGGTGCATTTTGTCGTGGGGGGTTTTGGGCTGGCCGGTTTGTCGCGGCATTGTTGGGAGGGTTCGGTTGTTCATTGCCTCCCTGTGGTTGGTTATTTCCATGGTTATGGGGCTAGTTATTTCAAGCTTGCCCTTGTTGATTGTTGGGGGCAGGCAGGTTGGGATAGTTTTGTTGTGTGAACACTTGTCCCAATGGAGCGGGTGGAGTGGGGGCAGGGGCTTGAATTGGTTGCACGGGTGGTGCACAGTAGATTTATCGTGGTGGTGGTGCCACAAATGTGGGAATTTTCCCCACATATTGTTGTGTTGGCCAAGCCATGGCCTAAGCTTTCTGCGGTGGCACAGGTTGTGCGTAGGAATTTGTTGCTTCAGATTGGGACATCCTTCTTGTGTAGTCTGGAGCTTGGTTTTGGTAAGCAACATTAGCAGTGTTTCTTGGTTGTGATGGAACTACAGGTGGTGTTAGTTGAGGCTGTGGCTATTGGGAGACCGATCCTATGATGCTGTCTGCAGCATGGGATGCCCCCGATGCATCACGGTAGGAGGTACTCAGACGGGGAGCATTTGGAATGACGATGTACAGGTATCTAGACTGAGCGTAGATCAAGTCAAACTGTTGAGCTTTCAGTATGGCCTCTTCTTCGGATTGAGGATGTTCGGATGCAACGTCCTTTGCTATGGGTGGGAGAAAGGTCTTAAGGAACCAATCCAAGAAGATCCTATAGTTGAGTTGGATTTTGCATAGACTACGACGTTGCTGCCACTCATGGATATGGTCACTTATATGAGTGGCAATGCTTTGGAGATAGGATAATAGGATCTCCACTCCTTCGTCATATCTGATGGGGAGTTAGAAATACTGTAGGAACATGAAGGCTAGGGAGTTGAAGTCCAGGTATTTGGCCTATGGCAGTTCAATGTACCATTTGGCCGCAGCACCTGTAAGGGTGCGTTGGAATAGCCTCAGTCTGATGGAATCATCTATGATGCTATTGGATGAGCACCATAGATGGAATGTCATTATGTGGTTTTGGGGACATTCCCCTGCTTTGCCTTCAAACTTGGGGATGTCTGATGGCAGCTTAGTTGGCATTGGAGGCCAAAAATCTTGATGGTGAATGGGGTCATTTGTTAATCTAGCCAAATCAGGCAAGTTAGGATGAGCCATGAAGGGGAGATTTGACCATAAGTTGATGTGGGATGGTGCTGCGATCGTGGTGGGGTTTGCAGGTGCATAATGCATCTGCACAGCTAGGGGTGCTTGAGGTGGCACCATTATGGATGGGCCAATGCCCCCAAGTGTTGTGGGGGGGACAGTATGAGTGGTGGGGACATTGCCCCCATGTATGAAAGTAGGGGCAATGTAAGTGGATGGTCCACTGCCCCCCTATGTGGCAGGAGGGGCAGTGTGTGTGGAAGGGCCACTGCCCCCATGTGTTGCAAGTGGGCCAGCTTGGCTGGTCACTATAGGTGGTGGCAGCTGACTGATGACAGTTTGCATAAATGTGCTTGGCCGACTTGTCAGGTTGTGGGTGATAGGTTGTGATGTGGACATGGGTCCACTTGCTATGGCTATGCTGGAAAATGGATCTGGATTTGCACCAGCCATGGGGCTTGATGGTGCAGTATGGAGGTCTGGTTTAGACTGATATGGGTCTAAATTAGAATCAGAGGCTGTGTGGCCGTCTGATGGTGTGGGAGATCACTGAGATCAGCTTTGATGGTGTCGATTGAGTGTTCCAAATGGTGGTGGTTTGCCTCTTAGGCGTGAGGAAGAGCATGGAGGAACAATTTTGTTAGATTTTATGTCTAAAACTGGTGGGATGATGTTTGGACCCCAGTTTCAGTGGCTTCCTATTGGTTGTAGGTGGTCACTCAGCCATCAAGACTTCTAGGAGACAACACATGGATTTTTCCTCACAGGTGTTTCTACTCAATCGGAAGGGGTCGTTTCCCGTTTCGCTTAGCAATTCCTCTTAGCGGCCAGCTACTTTGGGGTTCCTATGGTACTCCTCACAATGAGTTTCTGGGCATAGCCCAAGTACTTCCCACAGTTGAAGCAGTCAGGGATTTCTGTCCTCAAAGACTATAGATTTGTTTGTACTTAGTGTAAATTGATAAATTTTAAGGCTCTCTCAGCATCATGAACTGAGTTGGGTTAATCAGTTGGTATGGTGTATTTGTTTGTTTGTTTTTCTGGTATTTGGTAGCTACAAATTGTTTATGAATTAATCATATTGTGGTTGTGTATGCAAGCATTAAATGATCATAAATTGTGAACAAATACAGTTTTTAACCCTGAATGTGTATGGCCTAACTAGATGACTACCTCATATTGATATTCCTCTTCAACCAAGAGAAGGTGTCGGGCTCTCAACACAATGGGACTAAGCCCATCCGTAGATCCTCAGGTCACCTCCTGGATGCAAGGTTGGTCAACAGGGAGGAGGCTTAGCACCGTGAGAAGCCCTCCTTCTCTACCCCCTCTACCTTCCAAGTCATCCGATTTTAGTGGTTTGGAAGAATGTTCAATGAAGGGCTTAGATCTATACGAGCTTGCCCTTCGTCGTATCCCAGAATACATTGGAGGGTGATGACTGGGTAGAGGAGGAAGGGTAAGTAAGACAGTTAGTTTTGAGTTTGTTTTAGTTAAGCTACATTAATTTTACTAAGCCATTAAAATTTACTTAGGAATTTACACATTGTTTGTAAAAGAAATTGC
Organism: Pseudotsuga menziesii; assembly: GCA_001517045.1. Lineage (NCBI taxonomy): Eukaryota > Viridiplantae > Streptophyta > Pinopsida > Pinales > Pinaceae > Pseudotsuga > Pseudotsuga menziesii. The sequence goes on along the minus strand of LPNX011131654.1, from coordinate 60,277 downwards.
AAAAAACAGGAACAGAAACTGAAATCAAACTGGTGTGCTAGATAGAGGTAGTTGAGCCACACTAACAGTCCTATAAAACTAAAATTTAACCTCTATTAAACTGCAATTGAATTTCTGTTTGATAGGCCGCACATTTCTGATCAAATCTGGCGAGGGGGCCGCAATATTTTTTCAGAAACAGGCGAGGGGGCTGCAAGATTTTTTCAGAAATAGGCGAGGGGGTCGCACAGAATCCATAGACAGTCGCGGTCTGTGTTTCTAAGTGAAGTCACACTTATCATGGGATTAAGTGTACCCTGGGAGTGCTTGTTTGGCCATTAAGTGCGCCCTCACCTCACTTTTAGGCCCGATAAGAGCGACCTGCCCCGGATTTGGGGTTTTTTGTGATCCAGAGTCAAATCTAGCCAACAGTAACTTGTACTATGGCCAAACTGACTCGGTTTTTCCTAGCAGAGGCTTCGGCAGTATTGATAATAGAAAATAAACTGAATTTAAACTAAATTTAACAAGAAATTTGAAAATCTAGGGCAAAACTTGAAAAACTTAAAATTTTACAAATTTGGCCTAGGGATCCTGTGGGATCGACCCAGTATGGTCTCCAGTTCTGTAGTAGGGATTTCTCCTTGCTATAGGGGTAGGAATGGCTCCCTTCTGTCTATAGGAAAGAAGGGTAGTTTCTTGCTTGTGGTAAATGCTGAAAATAAAAACAGAATGTAAAGGGCAGTAAAGAAAACAGAGCAAAGATGGAAATAATGGTGAATCCCTTCGCAAACACAAGTTAGGTTTCTACCTCCAAAGACCTACAAACAAATATTAAGCTACAATAAACTGAAATACCTGTAAAACAATGTTAAACATAAACCTGCAAATGAAACAAGGGTTAGAAAGCCAAGAAAACTAAGAAACAAAGAAACAAAGCATGAAACATGGTTATACCTTCTCTTTAGGTGGAAATGGGCCACCATGCCCTAGCTTGTGGAAGCACCTCTCTTGGATGGGGGAGCAATGGATCAATGGAAATGGAGGAGAGGGAGTGTGGGTGGCTTGAGAGGCAAATGTGTCTCAAGGCATCCATGGGCAGCATAACAGTATGCAAGGGGGAAGTGTTTTGAGAGTGACCCCCCACCCTCCTTTTATAGATTTTTCAAGGGGTTTTAGGGTTTTAAGCCCTTGGTCAGGGATTTAGCCCCTTTTTTTGGGCTTTTAGCCCCTTCCACCCTAAATTTAGCTCCTTTTATGGTTTTAGCCCATTTTTGGGGGCTTTAGCTCCTAGGAGAGTATTTTGGACTCCTTTTTTGGGGCTTTTAAGCCCTTTTCTTCATCCTTAGGCTATTTTGGGGGTGTGGGGGTCTAATGGAGTGATATGAGGGCCGTGATATGGTGTCCTTGGGTGGTGTAGGCCATTGAGAGCTGAGTGGGGGATTTTTGGGTTAACAAATCCAATGGTTTTTGGCAGGACTTATACAAAATATCCAGATTCATATCAGATTGGACACTTTTAATACCTATGAAGATGCACTTACGAAGGTGTTTCAAGTAGAAATGGACGAGGACTATCCGGCGAATCCTGTTGATAGTTGTTGAACCTCATTTTGCTATCATTTTTGGCATTCAAATTTTGCATTTAAATACACGTTTTTTTATGTTTTTGCATAATTTATGTCATGCAAATCATTATTTAGCACAAGGTAAGAACAAATTTAATGTTTATACAAATTTGGTTATTAATATCATTTTTATGATTTTATTAACTCAAATCTATATTATTTAAAGCATATTCGATATATTTTTTAATATGTGTATTTGTTTGCAGGTTATGTAGTATGTTTGGGAAAATTTATAAACAAAAATCATTCAACTTACCATTCATCCCGATCTACGCAATCGGTGTCCAGCTCATCACACAGCTCACTATCCAGCTTCCCATCCAGCTTGCTAATTAGGCTGCACGTTGTTAACATCCAATTTCAGGCATTAAATGTTGAAGAAGTCTACATCCTGTTTTGTTGACCACTTGCCTAGGTGATAGCATAATCAACAATCTAGAAGGATCGTCAGTGCATTGATTTTTCCATTCTGTTTTCACTACTCATGCATTCAAAGGAGGGAACATTCTAGAGTATTGTCATTGTCATGATGTTGTTGCTTATTACCATGTCACCATCCCACGTGTTCAATTGAAGAAGTGCCCTCATTCTAGAAACCTATCATGTGTGCTCTTCCCTATTCACCACAATGCCATGTTCATGCTGAAGATGCCATAATCACGCTAAAGGAGGCAGATGCTCATGCCCTGGCCTGTGAACAATTATTTCCTTTTATGATTGACTAAATTTAGAAGAGCAGTTGACCACTAAAGGGTCGACTTGCTCAATCTCTTGAAAACAATGTGTATATAAACACCTCCACGTAGAGAGATAGGGGATTGATCAATCCATTAGGTAGATAGTTAGTCTCTTTTGGGAGAAGAAGATTGTAACTATGTTCCTTCTTTTTAATATAAGCTCTATGCCTTGCTGTTTATGACTGTGTGTGAAATAATACACTAGGCATTACCCTTGATTGTTGAGAGGGCCCCTCGACAATTCATGGTCTCTATTTCCATATGAGTTTTTGTTATCTCTTCCTCACAGATAAGTAGTTTTATTTTTAATTTGTTTATATTTTTTTCTTTGTTCTCTGTAACATGTATCTGCCGTAGTTAATATAATCCACACTGTGTTGTTAATGTAGTTCTTGTTTATAGAATTAAAGTGACCGACCACGTACAACTTATTTTCAGTTTCCTTTTAGCTTTCCTTTCAAGTTAGTGCTTAATATTATGTCAGTTTTAGGTATAATTTATAGTTAGAGATTAATTTTGCTGCTTTTTGTCTAAACTATAAATTAGTTGAACTATGTTTCAGTTTGTTTTATTTTATAATAGAGATAATATCTTCATACCCATAGATTAGTAATCCCTTTTGATTATCATAATTAATTAAGTTTAAATTCTGTCCTTTATGCATTTTGTTTTCATATGCACAAAAAGAGCTGATAATTAAATCATTTAGGTCTGTTTTTATTATTCTCTGTATACAACCTCTCATTCGGACTGTTTGTTTGGATTGTCATTTCAGACCTTCCTTCCAGACTGCCATCCAGCCTCCCATCTGACCTTTATTGTTCTTAGTTTATTTATTTTTAACCTGTTTTCAGTTTTATTTATTTGGCTTTTTGAATTCTGTTATGCTTTGGTAATTAGGTAATAGTTACATCAGCCTCTAGGACCTTAGGTTAGATTATTTTAAAGTACTTATTAAAGGCCCTTTTTGTATTTCTTTTCAATCAAAGCATGTTTTTTTAATTATGATTTGATTTGCTTCTTTTTTCTTTGATTTCCTCATTTATCATCGCTGTAATATCTGATAATTGTGTATCAAGTTTAGTTTAATTCACCATTGTTTATATTGAATTTAGGGTTAGACATGTTAATTTCTAGAAAATACACCAATACTTTGTAGATTGATACTAGCATAGGATTTATTCCTTTAATTGTATGTTTACTAAAAACGCTTATAGGATAGAGAATTAGAGAAGTCTTCTTTATTAAGTTTTCTACTTGCTTCTTTATTTTTTTTTCTACTTATTCATAAATTAGACCTTTCTCAGTTTCTAAAGTTGTTTATGAAAGTTTTCCCATTCTTAGATTAAGAAGAAGAAGAGTTAATTAATGAGTAGTATGATATTATCCTAGTATGATGTTTTGCTTTAATCATATTAATAATTAAATTTTTAGGAGTTTCACTTGGTTTTTCATTTTGAAATATTTTTCAATATTTTGTTTATTAAAGTATTTCTACAACGCCCTAGGAACCCCTCTACCTTCGCATATATTTTGTAGCAACTCTAAGCCTACCAACCATGGTTGATAATTAAATATTATGTGTATTTAAGATAGTAGAACACACCCAACATTTTGCCTCCATTGCAGACGAGTTGTTCTGTAAGGTAGAAAAAATAAAATTTTCTTATGAAGTTTAGTGATAAGTTGGTGGTGGGGGAGTGGTAAGATGAGAAGTAAGAACCTTCACATATGTTATAATAGGTGCCCCCCATACCCAACAATAGTGGTAGTCTAGGTTTTCCTTTAGTTTAGTTTTTCATGAACAGAGTCTAGATAGATAGGTTGCCTTTACGTTACACAACAAGGGGAAGTGGAAATGGTAAAATGAAAAGATGACTTCACTACAGAATTTCCATAGTGTGACAGCCTGACGCATCCACCTTAGTGGGTCTCCCCAAAGCCTTGTTGTTCCTTTTTCGCACAAGTGTGTTTACTTTACACAAAGTTTGATTTATTTCCCTTAAGCATATTTTTCTTTTCGCGGACATATATAGTTTACTTTTTCATAAGTTCAAATTGATGTAGGTGTGCCTTTAGGTAATTTAATTTCATACAATTTACTCGTATGTGAGTGTAGGACTTATTTCACAATTAAATCACTTAGTGGTATTGTAAGCACCACCCACCCTGCAAACAAAACTAACAAGAACATTTGAAAGAGGAACCCCAATATAATATATGAATAGTTACTTATGTTGTGGGAAGATATGGTAGGAAATATGGATGAAGAAGTTGTTACCTTTGAATTCCGTATTAGAGATCCAGGAGGAGTGGCACAAATATAGTACGTTCCCCCATCCATTTTTCCAAATTTTCACGAACTGGAGAATGAAGACCCCGATGAATTTTTATTTCAATTGGAAATACTCTATAGAGCATATAATGTTCAAAATCTGAATTTTTTTCCTTACTTTGAAAGGAGCATCCCTCTGATGGTTCATGAGCCTAGGTGGGAATTGCATTCAAACTTGGGAAGACATGAAACATATGTTCTTAAAAAGATACCAAGAATATTGCAGGGTCAATGAGGATATCTTTGAAATAAAACAGTGAGAAGAAGAAAATTTGGAAAATTATGTCGAACGCTTTCAATACAACCTTCAAAGATAAAAAATAAGACAGTGAGGGAAGAATACCTTGAAAAGACTTTTACTTAAAGGAATAAAAAGTGAATATTTAGAAATTTAAAGTCTAATGGGAATAGGTGACGTATTTCAGTTATCATATGATAATGTTTGTGAATTATGTAGAAGGTATTCAAGCAGAAAATTCAAGATTAGTAAGAATATACCCTCTTCTCAGCCTCATCTTAACCCCTGTCAACCTTGTTCACAAAGCCTTTCTATCCCATCTGATGATCATAGGGATACTCTCTCTTATGATGCAACACTTCCTGTTCTACAAGATTTTCAACAATATCCCATTTTCCAAGAAAGATCAACCACACAAGCTAGTTAATTACACTTGCCACAATCACCTTCTCATAAACCTCCTCTATGCCCTACGCACATTCCTGTTCAATCCAGTCCACATTCTAACAACAATAAAGTAGTAAAATATGCTTAGAGTGTTGAACTGCAACATTTATCCACCTTACCTACCTCACCAACATTATTGCAAGAAATTAATACGATATTTGCAGAGGTTATAGATCAGGAGATTGTAGAAACTCCAGAAGAAAGTGGAGTTTCTACTTGGCCTTTTCCACAAGAAGACAAGATCAACCTGGGATGCCTCTCATCCGATGAGGGAGGGACATTAGAACCTAGATATTCCCCATCACCAAACTTAGATTCTTTATACATCCTAAATTTCAATGAAATATCTCATGACATCACAAATGAATAAGAAAACATAGAATACATAACTCACATTGAAATATGGTTCCAAGTGGGAACCAAGCCACGGTACCATCCTCTTCTTCAATGTATATTGCTGCTAAATCAAATAGCTCAGTTGATTCTTCATATCCCGATAATCATTGTAATATTTTTCTTATATGTGGATAAAGGTATATTTCTAATTTTGCTTTGAACATGGTTACATTGGAAGAATTCATGTACTTGAATTGATTTCTTTCTTTTTAGTAGAATACCATATTATGTAAATATATTTTTGTTTTATTAAATAAATAAGAGTTACTATAGGTGACTCTTTTTCTTTCTATAATGTTATATATGTTTTTATAAATAAATATGAATCATCTAACAAGTGGTTTTGCAGTCTGATTATAAGAATTTTATCTATAAGCACCTCATGGAGTATTATCTGAAAGAAAATTTATGATAGTAAGATATATTAAACCTTTCTTAAAAATTGCAGCTTATAGTGATAATTAAAAACAATTTTGTGTACATCATTCTTAATTGTTCCTTTTATGATTCAGATAGTTTTTGGTATTTTGATTTAGACATGTATATCTCTGATTTTCTATTTTAAATAGTTGCGTGATAAAACTTACTCTCATTATTATCTTTTTTGAATCTCACCTTATACCTATGGATTACTAGTTTATCCTATACTTGTTATCAAAACTTGTGTCTTAAAGTATCTTTGTGTGATAACTCGATAGTAGATGGAAATTTTGCCTGTGGGGAACATTATTTATCTTTCACAAAGAAGAAGGATTGTAAGTTCAAAGAAGAGCTTTAAGTTATTCTCTTTTGACATGATTTATGATTAAGGCCACTATGAAAAGTATTTGTAAGTTTATTTTTACAAAATTGAATTATGTGTTTTAGCAAGGCTTAGCATGCTCTAGTACCAATCGACTTACATATACTTAATATCATTATACAAGGCAAACCCACTGGGGTATTGAACAGGACTGCTAGCAGTGGGTCAGTGCTAAGTAAAAACTTAAAACAAGGAAGCTCTATAAATGCAAGTAAACCCGTTGGGGTACTGAACAGGCCTACTGGCAACGGGGAAATATCGGGTAAAACAGATTTGGTTAATGCACTACTATGCACATGATTTGGAGAATAATGATAAATATGAAGAAAATTTTTCAAATTTTATTTTAAGGCCAATTGTTTTTAATGTCATTTGAAAATTGCTATAAGTTGGGATTGGACCTAGCCATCTAATTCAACAAATACATAGGATGTCATTATCCTAGAAATGGGACCCATAGCTATAAAATCTCACACTCCAAGGTAAACTCAAAATATCTTATGATGACAAAATATCTTTAAAATAAGGCACATATGACTAGCTTTTCCTCTGTCATGTTTTCAGTTCTCTTATCAACATTTAAGTGGTCTTTCTAAGCACTATTATCTTTTCATGAATATACATATCTGAATCATTTACATTTACTAGTTAGTTTTTCCTTTTACAAAATAATAAAACAGCATGATAGCACTCTTTTTATATGGAACAAACAAATCTTCTTTCTCATGGCTTGAGGACACGCCATACCTTTGGTTTGGGGGAGAGGATTATGAAAAATTAGACTGTTTTTATTTTCGTTATTTATGACATATCTATTTTCTCTGACCAAATGATAAGTGTTTTTCAGGATAAATTAGTAATGGAACTTGGTTATACCATGAAGTATATTTTTATAGAAGATCAATATGGAGGACTATATGAAGGATCAAAGGATAATCCAAATGAAATACCAAATATTATGGCACTTATGATTAAAATTTGCTCACCAAATTTTGTTTTTGTTTTTACCTCCATGATAATGCTTTGACCTTAAAGTTTTTTTTAGTTATCATTTCATTGTTAGTAACCCTATCCTTTTACCCAATCATGCATGTAAAATATAAAATGACTGATTTTCTTGTTGATCAATCTTATCATAAATGAAAATTATACCTTTTGTGTCATATGTTCAACATGTCCAAAGTTTTACTTTGGATATGGTTGAACTAATTACAAAACTTATGAATTCACTAATTCATGCATATGCACACATCTCAAGGCTCGCTATGATAGTGTGATCTCTTAAGGAGGCCGAATTTCTTACTAACCCATCGTTTTCATCATCATTACTTTTGTAGAGCTATTTTAAGGCTGAAGTTTAAATTACCCTCTTCCTAAAATTATCTTTCTTTTGCTCAGTGGGACCTGGCATTTCTCTGGTGTGGGGGGATGTTGAACCTCATTTTTCTATCATTTTTGGAATTCAAATTACGCATTTAAATACTTTTTTTGTTATTCTTTTGCATAATTTATGTCATGCAGATCATTATTCAGCACAAGGTAAGAAAAAATTTAATGTTTATCCAACTTTGGTTATTAATATCATTTTTATGATTTTATTAACTCAAATCTATATTATTTAAATAATATTCGATATATTAATTAATATGTGTATTTGTTTGTAGGTTATGTAGTATGTTTGGGAGAATTTATAAACAAAACGCATTCAGCTTACCATTCAGCTCGATATACGCATGTTAGTTTTTCAACATTTAAGCTAGCATTATGTTAAGATCTTTTCACTGAGAGAATAACAAGCACAACAATCACATAAGCACATCACAAGAGACAAGAGACACGAAGATTTTAGGAGGGGAAACCATAAATGGAGAAAACCCCTCAACTTCCTCTAAGATAGTATCACCACAAGATGTGATCCCAAAATAGTAAGATGACCTCCCAACACAACAGCAGCCTTCTGTCTTCTGTCAAGCCAAAGTATTTCCTTCTCCAAAGGTGCGCCACACTTGAGAGAGCAAGTGATGTGATTCACAAGTGATAAATAGAGAGACTCTCACTCTCTATTTATATTCTTCCGTTGACTTGAAGTGCACTCAACCATGTAGGCTTAACTTACAATTACTTACTCGAGCCTACACCTTAATTAGTGTATAATAACCCAAGTGCCCCGAAACTGTGGGGACTTACCTAATGACTTGATATGACTTGTTTACATTATTAATCCTCCCGATCGGAACATCGGGGCATGACCACATGACTCAAATACATAATAGAAACATCCCGGAATAAACATCGGGTTATAATACATAGAAGAATACATTCTGAAGTTACATATACATCAACACTCCCTCTTAACTAGGAAGGTATTCTTTCGACACAATTTTTCAGCACTGGTGTTCTTCTCTGCATCAACTGGATTATCTTCATCTTTGAGTCATCTTCAACTTCAAGTCATCTTTGTCTTCAAGTCATCTTCATCTTCAAGTCATCTAGATCTGGATGATCTCTCGATCTGGATCGTCATAGTACGTCATCACTGGATCTGGATCATCACTCGATCTGGATCATCATAGTACGTCATCACTGGATCTGGATCATCACTCGATCTGGATCACTACTGCTGGATCTGGATCATCAATTGATCTGGATCTCTCGGAGTCATCATAACTGGATCTGGATCATAGCTCGATCTGGATCTCCACTGGTCATCATCATGTGTGTACTATCTTGTCATAGGAAGTTCTACAGAGCCAGCCCTTTTTCATGCTGGTTGTAGGCCTACTCTCCTGTAGGTCTTCGCCCAGCACTTACATCTGACCTACTCATAAGAAAGGCATGCCCAACACTCACATCTGATCATGTAGTAAACTAAAATCACATCAAAAAGGCCCAGCACTCACATTCACCAGCATGATAGGCATAATCAACTATCATCTGTGAAATGGCTCTGCACTTATATCTGACCTACTCGTCAGAATGGCACATTCACCCAGGCCGGAACACATACTACCACAATGATGAATGACTTTCATCCAGGACAGAGCCCCTCCTACCACAATGATGAAAGATTTTCACATTCACCCAGGCCAGAACAAATCCTACCACAATGATGAACGACTCTCACCAAGGCCGGAGCCCCTCCTACCACAATGATGAGAGATTTGTGCACTCACATCTGACCTGGTAGAAACTGAATCCTACACTCTCATCAGAATGGCCCCCAATCCTTGACTGAGCTACCTGGTAACGGACGAGGCACCTCCACTCTCCTGGAGAGTGGCAGTTGCCCTTACATCTGTCCTACTCGACAGAATGGCCAGCACTCACATCTGACATGGAAGGAACTAAATCCTTTAGCCATGAACAGAATGGCACTGCTCTTACATCTGACCTGCTCGTCAGAATGGCGGTAGCCCTTACATCTGTCCTACTCGACAGAATGGCCAGCACTCACATCTATCATGGGAGGAACTTAATCCTTTAGCCATGACAAGAATGGCACTGCCCTTACATCTGACCTGCTTGTCAGAATGGCGGTAGCCCTTACATCTATCCTACTCGACAGAATGGCCAGCACTCACATCTGTCATGGGAGGAACTTAATGCTTTAGCCATGACC
>LPNX011131654.1:0-47426 GCA_001517045.1 Pseudotsuga menziesii | reverse complement strand
ATTAGATCTTACCGATTTGAGGTGTCCGTCCTTGTCTCGGAGTTCGTTGATCTAGGGTTTGTCACAGAAACCCTAATTTTCAAAACTTGGAATATTTCAGATATGATTGGATGAACAGATGGATCTCTTCAAATGGAGCTGTCCAATGTACTCCTTTTCTGAAAACAGTGGAGGGAAACTCCCGGAACAGGAAGCCCTAATTTTCTGATTTCTCCTGCAGAAATGCCTGTTACTGTTTCTGTGATATCTCCAAAATTACTGATCCTCTATGTATTAAATTTCTTACTGAGGTACCCTCGCATGTCCCTGATCCAACAACGTAGGTTTCATCAGAATTGGTTTCATCATTTTGGATTTATGATCCTTTTCCCAAGGTGACCTGTTACTGGACTGTTCAGAACAGAGAAGTTGTACGGCATGCCACGTGTCACTGGTTCATCTTCTGAGTCTGACCTTTGGATCACATAAATTAAATTCCATGCCCTTTCTTGTAAATCTTCAGGAATTCCATTTGGACCTCTGTAGCCCAAGATATTGCAGATATCCCCAGGTGTCCTGTTTATGGATGATTTCTGGAAGAGGATGGAACCCTCACTTGGAGAGATCATATCTCCCAGAATATAGTGAATCAGAAGCTGAAATTTGGGCAAAGTGTTTATCAGGATTTTATCTTCAGCCTCTACAATTTTCAGCTTTTGAGACTTCTCCAATCTCAGAATATAGCGACTTTACCAAAACGTAGCCGTTTTAGTATTTAGGGTTTCTCCTAGCTCACGGTCAAACTAGGGTTTGAATTTCCCGGAGTTTCACCCAACCAAATTTATTGATCCAGGTCTCTAAATTTCGGTTTTGATGAGGAGAAAAATCCTATGATAGTCTCACCCAAAAATTCCTCTTTTGTAGAAAGCCCTAATTTCCACATCGAAACTGAAAATGCTTGAAATTGAATTCCGTATTGACAGAACGATGCACCATTTAATGGAGAGTCATCTTAGCATACTTTTGCTGAAAATATATGGAGGAAGATCCACAAAATGGGAAGCCCTAGTTCCTGTAGCTTCACAATGTCTTCTTCTCAGGTTAGCTCTGATACCATGTTAGTTTTTCAACATTTACGCTAGCATTATGTTAAGATCTTTTCACTGAGAGAATAACAAGCACAGCAATCATATAAGCACATCACAAGAGACAAGAGACACAAAGATTTTAGGAGGGGAAACCATAAATGGAGAAAACCCCTCAACTTCCTCTAAGATAGTATCACCACAAGATGTGATCCCAAAACAGTAAGATGACCTCCCAACACAACAGTAGCCTTGTGTCTTCTGTCAAGCCAAAGTATTTCCTTCTCCAAAGGTGCGCCACACTTGAGAGAGCAAGTGATGTAATTCACAAGTGATAAATAGAGAGACTCTTGCTCTCTATTTATATTCTTCCGTTGACTTGAAGTGCACTCAACCATGTAGGCTTAACTTATAATTAATTACTCGAGCCTACACCTTAATTAGTGTATAATAACCCAAGTGCCCTGAAACTGTGGGGACTTACCTAATGAATTGATATGACTTATTTACATTATTAATCCTCCCAATCGGAACATCGGGGCATGGCCACATGACTCAAATACATAATAGAAGCATCCCGGAATAAACATCGGGTTATAATACATAGAAGAATGCATTCCGAAGTTACATATACATCAACAGCGCAATCGGTGTCCAACTCATCACGTAGCTTTCTGTCCAGCTTGCTAATCAAGATGCATGTTGTTAACATCCAATATCAGGCATTAAACATGGAAGAAGTCTACAAACCGTTTTCTTGAACACGTGCCCAAGTGATAGCATAATCAACAATCTAGAAGGATCGCCGATGCATTGATTTCGCCATTCTGTTTTCACTACTCATGCATTCAAAGGAGGGAACATTCTAGAGGATTGTCGTTGTCATGATGTTGTTTCTTATAAACACATCACCAGCCCACACGTTCAATTGAAGAAGCAACCTCATTCTAGAAACTATCATGTGTGCTTTTCCCTGTTCACCACAATGCCATGTTCATGCTGAACATTCCACGATCATGCTGAAGGAGGCATATGCTCATACACTGGCCTGTGAACAATTATTTCCTTTTATGATTGACTAAATTTAGAAGAGCAGTCGACCACTAAAGGGTCGACTTGCTCAATCTCTTGAAAACAATGTGTATATAAACACCTCCACGCAGAGAGATAGGGGATTGATCAATCCATTAGGTATATAGTTAGTCTGTTTTGGGAGAAGAAGATTGTAACTATGTTCCTTCTTTTTAATAGAAGCTCTATGCCTTGTTGTTTATAACTGTGTGTGAAAGCATTCACTAGGAATTACCTGTGATTGCTGAGAGGGCCCCTCGACAATTCACAGTCTCTATTTCCGTATGACTTTTTGTTATATCTTCCTCACAGATAAGTAGTTTTATTTTTAATTTGTTTATATTTGTTTCTCCGTTCTCTGTAACATGTATATGCCATAGTTAATATAATTCACACTGTTTTGTTAATGTAGTTCTTGTTTATATAATTAAAGTGACCGGCAACGTACAACTTATTTTCAGTTTCCTTTTAGCTTTCCTTTCAAGTTAGTGCTTAATATTATGTCAGTTTTAGGTATAATTTATAGTTAGAGATTAGTTTTGCTACCTTTTGTCTAAACTGTAAATTAGTTTAGCTATGTTTCAGTTTGTTTTATTTTATAATAGAAATAATCTCTTCATACCCATAGATTAGTAATCCCTTTTGATTATCGTAATTAATTAAGTTTGAATTCTGTCCTTTATGCATTTTGTTTTCATATGCACAAAATCAACTGATAATTAAATAATTTAGGTCTGTATTTATTATTCTATGTATACAACCTCTGATTTAGATTGTGTGTTTGGATTGTCATTCAGACCTTCCTTCGAGAGTGCCATCCATCCTTCCATCCGACCTTTAGTGTTCTTAATTTATTTTTTTTAACCTATTTTCAGTTTTGTTTCCTTGGATTTTTTAATTATGTTCTGCTTTGGTAATTAGGTAATAGTTACATCAGCTTGTAGGACCTTAGGTTAGATTATTTTAAAGTGCTTATTAAAATCCCTTTTGTATTTCTTTTCAATCAAAGCATGTTTTTTTAATTATGATTTGATTTGCTTTTTTGTCTTTGATTTCCTCATTTATCATTGCTTTAGTATCTGATTATTGTATCTCTGGTTTAGTTTAATTCACCATTGTTTATATTGAATTTAGGGTTAGGCATGTTAATTTCTAGAAAATACACCAATACTTTGTACATTGATACTAGAATAGGATTTATTCATTTAATTGTATATTTACTAAAAACGCTTATAGGCTAGAGAATTAGAGAACTCTTCTTAATTAAGTTTTCTACTTGCTTCTTTATTTATTTTTTCTACTTATTCATAAATTAGACATTTCTCAGTTTCTGAAGTTGTTTATGAAAGTTTTCCCATTCTTAGATTAAGAAGAAGAAGAGTTAATTAATGAGTAGTCTGATATTATCCTAGTATGATGTTTTTCTTTAATCACATTAATAATTAAATTTTTAGGAGTTTGACTCGATTTTTAATTTTGAAATATTTTTCAATCTTTTGTTTATTAAAGTATTTCTACAATGCCCTAGGAACCCCTCTACCTTCTCATTCATTTTGTAGCAACTCTAAGCCTACCAACCCCAGTCGATAATTAAATATTAGGTGTATTTAAGATAGTAGAACACACCCAACAATAGTCGTATCAAATAACAACTAGAGATAACACAAAAATTGATATGGGATCTAAACCTCAAGGGCCACAATGTCTGGTGTACAAAATGCTCAACGATCGGGCACACCAAATATAATTACCGATAAGAAGATTGTTGATAAGATGTGCAGTTCGTTCAGTTGAAATGCTTTTGTGACATCTTCCAAGAGTAGGGTTTACATGTGACAAAATATTATCCATAGAACATGAAGAATGAAAAAGATTCCCGGTGCACAATATGCGAGGTCAAAATCCATACAACAAATGACTTCCACTTAAATTTGAAGACCCGACAGAACTACGATGTGGTCTAACAAACAAACATTGTTGTGCATAATAATAATTATAATAATCCAAGGAACAAAAATGGCCAGAACGAATAGAACAATCAAATATACGAAGGCCAAAGGTACAAGCATTGGTATGATAACAATCATAGTGGAGGTTATTCCGGTTGATGCCAATTCTTTGGGAATCCAGAAAACAAACCACGAATACCAATCCAGTGTTACACGTTCTTAAATGAAGGGCATCGACACGCTAAGTGTCCATACAAGGATCGAACCAATATCAAGTTTTGTACCATTTGTGGTGTGGGAGATCACTCTTTAGAGAATTGTCCCACCATGCTAGAAAAAATCAATAAAAATAATAATGTTAATGTCTTGTCAAGTGTACAAAATTGTGATGTTATTTGCACTGAGAACTTGCAAATTGTTACTAGATAAGGTACTAAAATCGGCAATGGAAATCCTAGAATAAGCAAGATAAATAATAAAGAAGACTATCCTAATCATGTCATACAAAAGCAATTATATAATGATGCATCGAATAATTTTCAAGAATTATCTGCACAGGAAGCAAATGATGATACTTGACAAAAGATAACTCAAGAATTAATTAATTTAATACACAATGATAATTTGGTTGCACAATTTATTGACTTATTATACATTCTCAAGAAAAAATATGGCACTAACAAACAAGAGAAAAGAATTTGCAGTTTAAACCAAAAAGATAAAAGTGACGTTGACCCTCTTGTCGACCTAGAAATCGAAGGATAGCATGTCCGACAAGTCATTCTTGACTTTGGATGTCAGGTAAACATCATGAAAAAAGACACATGGGAACAATTAGGAAAGCATTGACTGAATCAATCTGGTATATATTTAAAGTTAGCATATCAAGTTCTGATTGAACCCATTGGTGTTTGGAGGAATGTCGACACAACTATCAAAGGCATCACCACAAAAGTCGACTTCAAAATTATTAACCCTAAAGAAGGATCTAATTCCTTCCCATCTTTAGTAGGCCAACCATGGGGTCGAAAAATGAAAGCATCCATCTCACTCGATAAAGAAAGAATAAAGTTGAAAGGAAATGGAAAAAAAGTAATTGTTCCTATTCACCCCTCACAAGGTGAACCATGAACCGAGCATATAGATGAAGAAGTCAATGTCCAACAACTATATAAAATACAACATAATGAGGACTACACCAAGCCAAATATATATGGAGGACTTCATTTAGAAAACCCAAAATCGGTTGGTTATAACTCAGATGTAGAATTATACGACTGGGAAATGGAAAACTACGAACTACAAGCAAGGGAGTGTTGGACCATTCAGGACATTCTGAGAAAACAAACATGTCAATGTTTTTTTGTGTCCATAATAGCAAAAATATTTGAAAGAAAAGTTATGGAAAACCATTCCTTAGCACCAATTAAAACAGAAAGAAACAGTCACTTAGGTATAAAGAGTGGGAATCACCAGTCCTTCATGTTGAACAAGTATAAAAAAACATAGGTGAACATAGCCGGATTCAAAGTCTATTCGAAACATCTATGGGACAAGCTGCTCGATGGTGGGATACTCACCAATTGAGACTACAATAATGGTAGACAACTTCAACATAATTTTTTGAAAGAGTTAGGGGGAAGAAGCTAACAAACCAGTATTTACACAAGGGGGGGACCCTGAAAAACACATAAATACACGTGAAAAAGAGTGGAAAATACTTGGATATAAAGATGAACAACTATGGACACACCTATTTCCATCAACACTAGATGAACTACCAAAGAAGTGGTACAAGATGGAGGAAGCACGAGGTGAAACGTTCTTATGAAACACACTCAAAGAAAATTTCATCAAGGACTTTAAGTTTATACCTAAAGATGAACAACTAGTCGAAGCTACAAAACAAATAAAAACATTTCTAAACTAATTGCTAGTAATAGTTCGACACGAACTCACAACCAAAAAAATGGTTCATGTCATCATATTCGGTCAAATAAAATACCATAGTCAATAATACTTCGACTAGAAACTGAGCGTACAAGTGGAAAGAGCTTTCAATGGAAATATGACCATCCGAAAACGAAGAAACCAATCAGAACAATATTCAAGGTCCAATCGACAGAAAAAGAAGAACGTGAATGGATGAAAGCAGAAGACTTCCTAGCATCATTTTCACAATTCAAGGAAGGAAGTCGACAAATTAATGAAAGAAAGGCACTAGAATGGATGGATACAAAGGTTAAAACAAAAGAAGTCGACAACTCTAACAATGATAGACCAAAAATGGCAAGAATCAGAAGTTATTGGAATGAGGAGTAGACAACAGAAATAGTTAACCTGCTAAAATAATTTGAAGATGTCTTCGGTCAGGATTATAAGGATATTAAAGGGTTAGTTCAAGAAATGGGTTAAATGAAGATCGACATAAAACCCGATGCAAGACCAATAAAGAAATGGCCATACAAGCTTGCTCATAAATATAAAGAGATAGTGAAGAAAGAGATTGACAATATGTTAGCGGCTAGAATTATCTACCCTATCAACTCATTGGAATGGGCAAGCCCAATGGTAGTACAACCAAAGAAGCATGAAACAAAAAGATTGAGAATCTACGTAGATCCATGAACTAAACAAAGTCACTCTGACATACCCATTTTCGAATCCTTTTGTAGATGAAATTATCAATGAAGTTGTAGGACATGAGTGTTACTCATTTACTGTAGTGCTCTGCTTGTCGGGCAGAGCACTAAGTCATAAACTTAAACAGTAAAATGACATTTGCTCTGATTTCATATTTTCATTTATTTATACAATAACGAGAGGGTTCACCGAAAAATACCTGAGCTTTAGCGAGCTGAAGGTAGTCCCTGAATCCTGCTCCTGTAGCCTTTCCTCTCCATTGTCCGAGCCTGTCTGAGCCTTGATGCCAATTCAGATGATCCACCCTGCTGACCAGCGTTGAACCTGCTGGCCCTAGGAAACCGACGGGTTTCCTAGTCCCCAAGCCCACGTGCCGATAAACCCGATAGCAACTTCCTTGTTTTTCTGAGTGTAATTCATCCCCTAGAGTTAACCCCCTCCAGTTTTCTTTCCTCTCTGCTCCCTCACCTTCTTTCCTCTGTTCTTCTGTAAAAATTTTCCCGACTACTCTCCAAAAATATCCCCCTCTTCAACCATTCGATCCCCCTCCTTATACCCCCTTCCCCTCCTTTCTTCCATCACCTCTTCTTCTTCCACCGCCTCCTTCATATAAAAATAATATTTATTATTTAGTTCTTTTCTTGGGCAGTCAACTAGTTCAGGTTTTAAGACATTCGTTGCACGCATTTAATTTTTTTCTTGAATTGTACAATTTTTCACCCCGGATGATATGGTGGGAATTTAATAGGTGCTTATCCTATTGAATTGTACGTGTAAATTTAAAACATACCCAACTGTCATACATTACCCAATATTGTTTGATTAATGTTTTATGCTAATGGTAAAATGGTAAAATAATATTGTAATTTAGTATATGTTATTAATAACTTAATAAAAAGTACTTAATAATAAACACTAGTAACTAATAATAATAATAGATAATGACAATAAAATAATTATTATTATTATTAATCAATAAATAATAAGTTGTAGTATTATTATTTCTTGATTGAAATGATAACATCGACCTGTTTATGTTTTAAGTCCCCCCGCACATTTATTTTTAATAAATAAGGTACATTTACAGGTTTAAATAAATCACAATTACTTAGTTAACCCATCCAACTATTTAATGTTTTTCAATTAATATTTCATACTAGTGTGCATGTGTGAGGTGTGCATGCATGGCCAGTACATGCATAGGTTGCACATGTACTATAGCAAAAACCCCTAAATTCTTGCTGATACAATAATATTTCACGCAACAAGACCAATATACAGATGCAATATGATTTCTTTTGACATTCAGAGTTATTTAACAGTTATGTTCTTATTAATCAGTCAGTTAAGATTGGTACCTACCATCACTTAATCCGGTATCATAAATGTCCAACACTCAACAATAATAACTAATATGTCAAACCATCCTAACCTACGTCCGCATCCTCCCTATCCTTCCTCTGCTAGTACAAAGTGGATGCCAGCTGTACTAACCTTCCCACACAGAACCTGAGAGTGGTAGTGTTGGCTAACTAGTGGACCTAGCCTCTCCTAGCAGGCATCTGACCATCGTCATAACAACAACTTGGGGAGTGTGTCTCAGCACTGCCCTCCCACGACCTCGGGTATCAAAGTGACATAGGGTGGGAAATGCATACATCCCTCTCAACATACTAGGTATATACTCATCAAACCATACTGCGTTGCTATCAATTTTATCGGTACGTGTCATCGTACCATCACTTGGCAATTAAGGCTCTCTTCAAGATATGTATTGAGTCATACTTCGCATCACACACTTGGCTAGCACATAGCCCCTGTACCCTGCAGGTTAGCACTATGCAAACATGCATTCATAACAATATTAAATCAATAGCTGGTCCATATTATCAACATTATTTCTTTTCATCACATAAAATCATAAAATTAATCGCATCATGGATGGGTGCCCATGTACCACATCATACATATCACATCATATCAAGGATTACAATCAACTATATGTTTTTGTTATGAAATAAATGAATCTAATAACGACTACTGCATGATAATCGCATAAGCACAATAATTCCATATAGATGATAATCATCATAACATCATAATCAAAGCATCTACATAGGCATGTTAACCATCGTAACATCATGATCAAAGCATAATATAAGCATGATGACATCATAATATCATAATTAGAGCATAATCATGATAACATGATAACATTAGTAAATAATCACATATAACATGCCAAAATATAGTTTATGAAGTATAGTTGAGTCCACAGATAATAAGTAAATACACTGTAATAAGTCTGAGTGATAAATATGCCGGAGTCAAAATATGGGGCACTACATACACCCACCCTTCAGGAAAATTCGTCCTGAAGTTATGGTTAAAATAGTGAGGGAAAATCTCGATGCATAGTCTCTGCGTCCTCCCATGTAGCAGATCCTGGGCTATACTTGTCCCACTGGACCTTAACTTGGTCCACGCGTTGACTACGGAGCTGTCGAACCCTATGATCCAGTATACGTAATGGTTCGACCGTGAAGGTTCCCTCGTCCGAGACCTACAAGTCCTTCCAATGAATCTTGTGAGACTCATCGGCTATGTAATGTCGCAATACTGAAACATGAAATACATTATGAGTCTTATACAAGTGGGGTGGAAGTGCAAGACGATAAGCTACCGGTCCGATTCTTTCAAGAATCTCGAATGGCCCTATAAAGCGAGGTGACAACTTGGTCCCCTTTCCAAACCGAATGGTACTTTTATTCAGTCGGATGCATATAAATACGCGATCCCCTACCTCATAACTTCTATCAGTTCTGTGTGCATCAGCATAACTCTTTTGTCTCTCCTATGCTTCTTTAAGCCGCTTCCTGATCTGTACCACTTGCTTTTCCATCTCCTGAAGCAACTCAGGCCCGACTAAAACACGATCCTCCAACCTGTCCCAACTGAGTGGAGTCCTGCAAGGTCTCCCATACAATGCTTGGTATGGAAGCATACCAATGGAGCTGTGATGACTTTTGTTATATGCAAACTCTACTAGAGGAAGATATTTCTCCCACTATGTCTGCTGATCCATAACATACATCCTAAGCATGTCCTCCATCACCTGATTCATCCTCTCTGTCTTCCCATCTATCTCGAGATCATTAAGTTGAGCTTAAGTTCAGCTGGGTCCCTAATGCCGACTGCATGCTTGTCCAAAATCTGGAGGTAAACTTAGGGTCTCGGTCAGAAATTATCTTCTTTAGAACTCCATGAAGGCGTACAATTTCATTTCTGAATACCCTTGCTACATCCGTCACATCATAAGTGTCTCTCACTGGAATGAAGTGGGCGCTTTTGGTCAGTTTGTTGACCACCAAAAGTATGGCATTATGTCTCGAGGATGTGAGGGGCAATCCCACCAACGAAGTCCATGGAAATGACTTCCCATTTAGTCTCAGGAATATCATGAGGCTGTGAGAGACCGGCTGGGTGTCGATGATCTACCTTGACTTGCTGACATTCTAGGCATTTCGAAACAAAATCAACTACATCGCTCTTCATACCGGCCTAGAAGAAGAGCTTCTTCATGTCTGCATACATCTTCTTCACTCCAGGGTGCGCACAATAATGTGCCCTATGGGCCTCTCTAAGGATTGCTTCCTTGAGATCACCTTCTTTAGGGATATACATCCTCCCTTGGTACCGCAGCAACCCATCTTCCTCAATATGGTACCCATAATACTTTGACTCACACTTCTTCCCACTCTGAATATCTGAGGTTACCTTTATATACTAACCATCTCCCAAGAGTTGTTCGAGCACTTTCTCCTTCAAATCCACTCTCAAGGGGATTAAGGAGAAAATTCTCGGCCTTCGGCTTAGAGTGTCTGCCACCACATTCTCCTTTCCTTTGATATATGAGATACGAAAGTCATACTCACTCATGAACTCACTCCATCGTCGCTGCCTAGCATTTAGATCCCTTTGTGTAAAAATATACTGCAAACTCTGATGATCTGTCTTAAGTGTGAAACTTCTGCCAACTAGGTAGTGTCTCCATAATTTTAGTGCCAGCATTACTGCTGCCAATTCTAGATCATGTGTGGCATATTGCTTCTCATGAGGCTTCAACTTACGAGATGCATAAGCTATTACCCCACCTTCCTACATTAGAACTGCTCCTAACCCTTGCTTCGAGGCATCAGTACATACCATGAAGTCTTTATCCATGTCTAGTACCTGTAAGATTGGTGCACTCGTCAGCAATCTATTTAATTCCGCAAAAGCGCATCACATTCATTGGTCCACTCATATCAGATTCCCTTTCGCTGCAAGGTGGTGATGGGTTTTGCAATCTTGGAGAATCCTTCCACAAATCTTCGGTAATACCCTGCTAATCCCATGAAGATACGCACCTCATGCGCATTCTTCGGAATTGGCCAATCCTCGATGGCCTTCACCTTTTCTGGGTCCACTGAGATCCCTTCTCCTGAGATGATATGCCCTAAGTAGTGAATCTCCTTTTGGAAGAAAGAACACTTTGACAATTTACAAATAGTTTATGTTCCCTTAAGCAAGTTAAGACTAACCACAAGTGCTCCTCGTGCTCCTTCTCATTCTTAGAATATATAAGAATGTCATCTAACAATACCTGAACAAAGTGGTCCAAGTAATTCTGAAAGACACTATTCATGAGGCTCATGAATACTGCTGGAGCGTTGGTCAAACCAAATGGTACTGCTACGAACTCATAATGCCCAAATCGAGTTCGAAAAGCAATCTTAGAAATGTCATTTTCCTTAATCCAGAGCTGGTGATACCCCGACCGCAAATCAATTTTAGAGAAGACTTGAAGAAGATGAAATTCATGAGCAGTTAGGGCTGGCTCAAGCGACCCTCAAAATGATTTCTTCTGGGAAAGTGGAATTAGATGCTAAGATGAGTGCACTAGCATGGAAATTGACATGCATGGTCTTCCAAGAAAGTCTCTTGAAGGGGAAAGCAAGAATATGACACTTAATAATTTTACTATATCTCATGATCCCTTGCTCTAGAGTTGGTTACATTGTTAGTTTTTGTTTGATGTCTATGAAGAAAAAACAGAATAGTATACAAGGTAAGGCTAGATAATCAAATTGATCATAGGCTTAGTGCTCTAAGGAACTTTGATACTATTTTTACTAATTCTAGAGAGATTGAAAAACTCTTTCATATTTTGATAAACTTGAAAGAGGACGACAAAATCAAATTTTGTGGCTGGTCTAGTTTCCCAAGTGGCAAGGAATGCCACACACACAAACACACACATATATATATATTAGAAATATAATGTTGTCTCTAGCTTACACACCAAAAAAAAAAAAACTCCATGAATTAAATTTCACCTCTAAAATTTTCCATAGTTTATATATTTGTAATAGATGAATTTTAATCTTTAATCAAATCATATTTCCATTTTATTTATAAAAACATAAATTATAAAAGAAAAATTAAAATATACAATTAATTTGATAAAATCTTTTATAATAAATTTTAATTATGAAAAAAAAATTAATAAAAAATGAATTTATCTATTCTTATTTATTTTTTTATTACTAATAAAACTCCTCTTTCACCTAACCCAACCCAATCACACACAAACAACGATCAATAAAAATATTTAAAAACAACTAAAAACCATGAATAAGACATTTTACCTAATCTAACCTAAGTGATCTTTGAAATTGATTATGATTACGAAAAAGATTGAAAAGATCTACTTTATTCAATGGAGCAAATTTAAAATTCTTACTAAAACCAATAATTATTACTTATATTTACTCTATTAGGAAATAATAAAAGTAAACCTATAATTGTGAGCTATAAATTATAAAAACAATAATTATTACTTACTTTTATTATAATAGGAAATAATAAAAGTAAACCTATAATTGAAAGCTATAGATTATAAGCAAAAGATCTAAAAAAATCAAATCCCTAAATAACTATGTAAAAATCTACTTACTTTTTAAGTATTATTTTATTTTATGTGATTTCAATGGTAGAAACCCATGTTCAAACCCTGAAAGATTAAAGCAATAGAACCACTATAAAGTCTGGATTTTTTTTTTGGAAAAAAATTCAGATATTAAAACGGGGTAAGGTTAGTTATGGTTTTCTTGGTTTGTGTAGGGTATAGTTGGTACCCTAAATGCATGCATGAGATTGTTGCCATTGAGTACGTAACAATAGGTGAGAGGCTAAAAGCTGTCTTCAAAGAAAAGTCAAAGTATGATGGAATTCTTTTTCTGGACAGAAAAGGAAAAACTTATGATAGACGTAATCCTAATTTTGTTTGAAATGATTTCTGACTCACCGAAAATGATCCTTGGTTCTGACGTTTTTAGAAAACACTTTGAGGGACGTTGTCCTAATTTTGATTGAAATTCAACGAAAATCGTTCTCGATTACGTCATTACTGTATACAATGAAGAATAAACTCCTACAGGTTGACGGAATCCATAAGGCCAGCGCTGCCTGTGCAAACAAGAGATCGCCTGGAGACACAAGTTAACAGTGAGAAAAGAAGATCCCAATTAACTGGTAATGGGACGCGCACCTTGCTGTGTTGATCACAAAGCGCAGAAGAGAGGGCCCTGGACGCCCGAAGAGGACCACAAGCTCATCGTTTATCTTCAAAGCCATGGCCTCTCCAATTGGCGCACCCTTCCAAAACTTGCAGGTATTCTCTTAGTTTTCTTTCTGTTATCTTTTGTAAATGCATGGAGTTTATCAATTTTCTTGGTGGTACCAACAAGCTGATAAGAGATGTTGGTCTGTGTGTTGGGAGCACTGCAGGATTATCTATATGTGGAAAAAGCTGTAGGTTGAGATGGACCAACTACTTAATATTTTCAATGCATTTTAATATATAATTTACTCCATTCTTTTTATATATATATCATTCAGTTATACTAGTATAATCAATGAATTTAAGTTTTAAACACAAAAAAAATAATAATATAATAATTCTGTTTCATTAATTTGTTTGGCCAAAAAATCTCTAGGGCATGAAAGCCACGTGCCTTACCTATCCTCTTCCCCAAACACTTGGCCACTTAGAAAAACCGAAACCACCTTTTCTCTGGAGTCTCACCCACGCCTCTGCCGCCTCTCTCTCTTGCTCAATTTTCTATGCGTGGGATTTTTTTAGCGTAGTTAACAATAATAAAATATGAAAAAAAACACTTAATTGATTGTAATAATTTATTTATAAAACTAAAACAACTCCCAATATATAAGGACGCCCTGCATGCAGAAAACGTGGTATTGCAGGCTCCTTCCACGATCAACCTGAATAATATTAATAAATAATAAAAAAAACTAGATACCAAGTGGGTGTAAAAGCCTAGTTTCTCCATAGTCGTTCATTATTCCTGGCCGGTTTTTGACACAGAGCTCTGCAAATCCGACACAGTCACAAGCTCGCTAGGTATCCAGAGAAAGATATATGGCATGAAAAGGGGGGTGGTGCCGGCTCCTCTGGCCCTTTCAGCACACATTTGCACACATTTGCAGAGCGATGCCTGTAAGGGAGCTTAATATTGATTAGGGTTTTGTAATTTTTTTTGTGATTCCGCTTCAGAAATATGTGAAATGGTTTAGCTTTCATGATTGTGGTATTCATTCCATAGGCTATTCGTTACTGAAAACTGGTGAACGGCGAAGGTGCTCACGGAGGCCCGTCTCTATTATATTGATGATTCCTTATAAGTACGTTCAAATATTCTGAGAAAAATGGGTTCAAGTTCTATTGCATAATCTTCTATGTTTATTTGGATGCATTGGTCAGAGGTTTTATTTTTCATTATTTTATTGTTTGGATTTAGGTCACCTTGTAACGAATGTAGGGCTGCATTTTTCCCTGTAAATGGCGACGAAATAGAGTCTCTTTTGTGCATTTTTATGGCACATAAAGTCTAAAAGTCGCCTACAGAGAACCAGGCGGCCATGGAGGGGCGTCAAAATCTCATTGGCGAGCCTCAAGTCTCCTTTCGTATCCTTCAAAGCTGTCTGGAGGGGCACTCTTTGAATTGGGCTACGTAGGGAGGCGGAGTAGCTGGTGAGCTCTCCACTGGGCTGTGCGAAAATGGCAATGGAGGTGAGCCTGCCATTGCTGATTAACGACGAAGATGCGGCAGAAATTTTAATGGTTGTTTCAAGATATTCCCACTAGTTTATTCACTAAAGAGTTTGGAAAAGTTGCTCATAAATTGTTAGTGTGTATTGCTTCTTGGTGACCATTCCTGTTTTCTTGTCATGTTTATTTTATTAGATGACTCGTTTGTAAGCTAGTTGTAGAAAGGACGTCTTTTCAAGATGATAAAATCTTTGATAGGCCACCAAGAAAGATTACTCTATGTAGTGACTCCGGAAGTTCACTATGAAAGTCAGCCAGAAGGTCGAGAGCAAGGGCCGGACCACATATAATGAGATGAACTCGTAGCCGAATATGCAATTATGGACATCACTCTTGTTTCACCAGACCGGCAACAATATGATGAAAAGAACATTCGACGAAGGGTTTATGATGCACTGAATGTACTTATGGAAATGGAGATAATTTCAAAGGAGAAAAAAGAAATCCAGTGGAAGGGGTTGCCTAAGACAAGTAAAAATGATGCTGAATAGCTTAAGGCTGAGAAATTGCTCTTGAAAAGTAGGATTGAGAAGAAGGCATCGTATGTTCAGGAACTTAAAGAACAGCTTGTAGGCCTTCAAAATCTGGTGAAGCAAAATGAGCATATATATAGTTCAGGAAATATTCCATCTGGGGGTGTATCGTTACCCTTCATATTGGTTCAGGTATTTTATTTTCTAAATTTGTTTTGCAATAAAGTATTTTAGGCACTCCAATAGTTCCGAGAACTTTTTTTTTCCACTTGTATCAGTGGTATGCTTGATACTCTAAAAGGTGAGCGATGCTTTTCCATAACTCCTCTTTCAATACATATTTCAATCAGGTTCATCTAACTACACCTTTTTTTTCATCGTGAGGACAAATATGTGAATTTACTTATAATAAGATAAGATAATTTCATTGTGTATAATAGCATTACTTCGTGTGTTTAAGATATTTATATAGTGAATAAACTCTACAAGGTGCATTAAAGTCCTGTGAAGTTATACAACATGGGGATAATAAAACCTATTATTAAGGGTGTAAGTTTTATTAGTTTCCTTGATATTTATTAAGAATTTTACAATTTGCTGAAACTTGTTTGTATTGTAATCTATTGAAGGTAACGGTAGCCAATGTTGTTTTACCTTTTATTGTTTTTTTTATGTCTTTCACCCAACTGTGAAATTACTTTGGCAGTGTGCACTATGTAGTGCCCTTCTGTTTTGTTTTTGCAGGTAATTTTTTGTTTTGATTCAGGTTATGAAAGAAGAGGGTTTTTTGTCCTCAAAATATTCACTCATTCGGTGCATTGTAACTTAGAACCTCTTTGTGCTTGTGTAATAAGAAACCCTATACATCAATTTGTGTAAAATTTTAGTTTTGATTTATCTTCCATATAATGTTTATTTTTTTTTCTTTTTCTAGAGGGCCCCTTTAGGTTCGAGTTTTAGAACCTAGGGCTCTCATACCATTTTGTAGTGCTTTGCTTGCTGAGAAGAGCACTAAGTCCTAAACTTAAACAGTAAAATGACATTTACTCCGATTTTAGATTTTCATTTATTTATACAATAACGAGAGGGTTCACCAAAAAATACCTGAGCTGAAGGTAGTCCCTGAATCCTGAATCTTGCTCCTGTAGCCTTGCCTCTCCCTCATCTAAGTCTGTCTCTCCCTCATCTAAGCCTGTCTGAGCCTTGATTCCAATTCGGATGATCCACCCTTTCGACCAGCGTTGAACCTGCTAGCCCTAGGAAACCGACGGGTTTCCTAGCCCCCAAGCCCACGTGCCGATAAACCCGATAGCAACTTCCTTGTTTTTTTAGTGTAATTCATCCCCTGGAGTTAACCCCCTCCTCCAGTTTTCTTCCCTCTCTGCTCCCTCACCTTCTTTCCTCTATTCTTCTGTAAAAATTTTCCCAACTACTCTCCAAAAATATCCCCCTTTTCAACCATTCGATCCCCCTCCTTATACCCCCTTCCCCTCCTTTCTTCCACCGCCTCTTCTTCTTCCACCGCTTCCTTCATATAAAAATAATATTTATTATGATAGCAACTACCTTGTTTTTTTTAGTGTAATTCATCCCCTGGAGTTAACTCCCTCCTCCAATTTTCTTCCCTCTCTGCTCCCTCACCTTCTTTCCTCTATTCTTCTGTAAAAATTTTCCCGACTACTCTCCAAAAATATCCCCCTCTTCAACCATTCGATCCCACTCCTTATACCCCCTTCCCCTCCTTTCTTCCACCGCCTCTTCTTCTTCCATCGCCTCCTTCATATAAAAATAATATTTATTATTTAGTTCTTTTCTTGGGCAGTGGTTTTAAGACATTCGTTGCACGCATTTAATTTCTTTCTTGAATTGTACAATTTTTCACCCTGGATGAGATGGTGGGAATTTAATAGGTGCTTATCCTATTGAATTGTACGTGTAAATTTAAAACATACCCAACTGCCATACATTACCCAATATTGTTTGTTTAATGTTTTATGCTAATGGTAAAATGGTAAAATAATATTGTAATTTAGTATATGGTATTAATAACTTAATAAAAAGTACTTAATAATAAACACTAATAACTAATAACACATATTTCATTAAATTTGGAAATATTCTATTACAAGGACTTCATCCACATTGTTTTTTTTGGAAATCTCTAAATACATATTCTATTAAATCTAGAAAAATCAACTCAAAGAACTATTCCATTAAATTTGGAATAATTAATCCAATGAACTACTTTCTCAATTAATATTTTTTATTTATTTCAAGTAAAACTTTAGTATTCAACTATTCAAAAGGAAATATTACATCTCAATTACAACTAGATGGGTTAGATCTAAAATTTAGAACTTTTGCTAGATTGAGTTCCTTCAAAATGAGGAAAGTCATAGCCTTTGAATCCTACATAATTTATATTAATATTATTTATAGGTTGTATTAGATGTTAAGTTGATTAAATTATTTTATGACATAATATCAACATTGTATTTGTTACTACAACAATTATAAACATTGTCATAGTAATTATTTTTGTCTTTGTTATGTATGTTGTTTTATTTTTGGAAATTGGCACCACTTATAATCAAAATGAAAAAGTATGTTATGAATTTAAAGTCTAAGTTTTATCCTTGTAATGATTAAAGTAAATTATGAATTAAAATAGCAACATAATTTATTATTATTGTTGTTGGCAGTGGTGGTGTATTAGAAACTAAGTTGATGAATGCTTACTTTATGAATAATAGATTAACTTGAGAAATTTCTTACCTATAAATTTATTTAATGATATTGATGTTAGTAAAGCCTCTCTTATTTATTAATATTAGATGTTTTAATAAGCAAAATCAATTATGAACTAGAATAGCATTAGCGCAATACAATTTGATTTTTTTCATATACAAGAGAAAAGGGGAAAAACCAACTAAATTAATTATTGCAAGTGTTCATTATTTATTTATGAAGCATTTGAACAATGTGTTTAATTGAAAAGAGCATATTTATAATGAAAATATAGATATCTTACAATATTTATATTATCATTAAGAGTGTATATCATCTATTAATTTATGTTAAGGCACGGAGGAATCAAACCACCATCGTCCTGCTTGTAATGCACGTGCTCTTCCATTGAGCTAGCACCATTTACAACATGAGGGGAGAGGGACTGTGTTAACACCTAGATTACACATTTCTAATCCTCCGTGACAGATCAAAATGATGACAGTCTTAGACTTTGATTCTTTCAAAATGATGAAATTCTTAGACTTTGATTCCTTACATAATTTCTATTAATATTATCTATAGTTTGTATTAAATGGTAAGTTGATTAAGTTTATGTAATGACATCAATATTGTATATATTACTATAATTAAGAAATTGAATTATAATTTGATATGGTAACTAGTACATTGCTGGTGTTGAGTTCCTATACTAGTAGAAGGTTGGCACAATTTTAGAATGGCCCATTTAAAAACTATTTAATGTAAAGGTTTTGTACCCAATATTGTTCTAAAATTTTTCCTTGTATTTCCCTGAACTAGGCTTCCATCAATCAACCTTTACATGAAGAGTCTCACTTTCATCATTCTGAAAGATATATGAGGTGGTTTTTGTCATCCAAATCATCTCTCCTTCATCATCAGCTCATGATTTAACTAGCAACATATTTTCTTTCTCAAATTCGATCATAGGATTGAATCTTGGCTTTAGCTTGTTGCACTTGGGTCCAACATATACAAGTTCATCTGTCACATTATCAAAATCTCCATCCATAATACTTATATTCCATGTAGTGCATTATGATCAGCATTAAATCTCACATGGATTAAATTGTCTTTATAATGCAATGTATTTGATGACAATGTCTAACATGAATTAAAGCTAACATGATGCTACTACTTAATGATTGATTTTATGGATTAAGTTATGTGAAATATTTTCAGTCCACAATGAGTTTTTCATGGTTACCGTAACAAGCATGGGTGGAGTGTCCACTCAAAACATTGGTCTGAAAAACGTTCACACAGTTTAATCCAGAAAATCAATCACAATGATGACAAACTGATAAAACCTGTACACTCAAAATGTTAGTACTGTATTTATTGAGTATAATTTAATATACTAGTACAAAGTTGGCACCACTTTAAAGTCTACACGAGAAAATATAGTTATGAATGTGAATGCAACATAGTAGTACAATTAAATTTATATCAACTATAATAACGAATAATAGGGAAAACTCACTTCAAACCTTATTGCAAGTTCCTTGCATTTACTCACAAAACAAGTCTATAAGATGATTTTAGGTTCATTCACATAAAGTATCATCACATGAATTAACATGAAGTTGAACCAAAATTTTCATATATGTAGCAAATAATGTAAAATTCCTCAAAAGGCAGCTTAAAGAGAAAATTTGATATACTACAAACATTGACATATTTTTCTTCATGTATATTAATTAGTCATTCAAAAAGCAAAATTACATTCATTAATCATCTCCAGCTAATCTCCTTATATTTTCTCAAGCAGATCAAGTATAGCTTGAGGATGAAGATTTCCACAGTTAATCATAATGACAAAGAGAGTTTATGGAATTAAATTGTGTATTGAAACATCCCTACGTTTCGAGTGGACACTCCAACAATCATCAGGGGAACAAAATGAAAATCTCAAAGTGCTATTGAAGAGAGTGAACAAAAGCTAATAATAAATAAGGTAAGGGTTTTGTACATGCATTAATGAATATAATTATGCACATTTGATATAGTGACATGTTGTGTTGATCTAAAAGACAAATTGAAAAGTTAAAATTTGAATGGTGTTAGCTAGTTCGCATAAAGTATCATCACATGAATTAACATTGAACTTGAAGTGAAATTTTCATATATGCAATAATAATATAAAATTCCTCAAAAATTAGCTTCAAGAGTATTTATTATACTACAAACATTGAAAAATGTTTCTTCATGTATACTAAAATTCATTTAAAAAGAAAAATTACATTCATGAATCATGTCCACTTAATCTCCTTATATCCACTCAAGCAGATCAAGTACAACTTGTACACCACATTTATTTAACTTGGTCTTCCTGCAATCTTCTTTCTTTGGCATCCATGCCCAAACTATGGTATTAATTGGAATAGATCAAAGTTATGTGTCATCAAGATTTGGTACCCAATATTGTTCTAAAATATTTCCCTTGTATTTCCCTAATGTAGGTTGCTTCCAATCAATCTTTACATGAAGGGTCTCGCTGTCATCATCCTGGAAGATATCTAAGGTGGATTTTTCCATCCAAATCATTTCTCCTTCATCCTCATTACCCGATATAACAAGAAACAACTTCATTTTCTCTACATTGGTTCTAGGATCGAATATTGGATTTGGCTTATTGCACTTGGGTCCAACATATACTAGTTCATCTGTCACATTATCGAAATCCACATCCATAATACTTGATATTGCATGGAGTGCATTACCATCAACATTAACATTTTTCCTTGTCTTGGGCCAAAAATCATCAGAAGAAGAATCACTTTCATCCAAGAACACATATTTCATTAAATTTGGAATTAAATAGTGGATCTAGAATTACAAAATAACCAAAAAACTCAATTCTGGCATTGTTCTTGTAATAAAATCTTTCCAAATTTAATGAAATATGTGTTCAAGGGTGTATGGTCATTATAGATTCCATCTAATGCATCAAGAACTCTTTTCCAATAATCTATTTTTTTATTCCATTCCTCTGTAACAATTGACGAATTCTCATTTCCAATAGTCTCTTTCCACATTTTTATGTATGATGTTATTCCTTCCTTTAGTTCTTTTAAATAAACATCATTGTCTTTGGGATGTAATAAATATGGCTTCCATGTGGGCAATATAGGTCGATCTTCATCATCTATATTCAACAACTCACTGTGGTTCCGACCACTTAATGTCTCTGATGGATTCTTTATACCTCATAACTGGAACATAATTGAGTATAAGAAATTGGAAGTACTAGACATTAAGATGTCCAACTAGTGCATTTTCCCCCTCCTTGATGTACCCATTAAGAAAACTTTTGAAGTCATACACTTTGCCAATAAGTTTAGGTGGAAACGCCTGTTTTTCTTCTATTGTGCAATATGTATACATCATCTCAGATAAAAAATATATATCTGGGATTTTCAAGTTGGAAGACATTCTTCCGTAGGTTCCATCAATGTCTTCATGGGTGTGCCCCATAAGCAAAAACCCAACCTCAATAGTGATGAAGACACCAAGTGCAGTTAATAGTGATAGAAACATGAAAACATAACGATTCTTATTATCACTAGCTACATTGTCCAACTGTAACAATAAATGTGGAGGAAGAGGTTTAAAATCAAGATTTTGTTTTTTTGAGCTTCCATTTAAAGATAGGAAAGCATCCTTGTACACTCTACATTTTGAGTAAATAGAGTTTTGAAGTAATGAATTTGAAAGTGGGTTTCTTGAACTTCCACTCTCATTAAGCAAATCACCATACATATCAAGGTGTGGGTCTTCAAGGTCTCCAATCACTTTGCAAAATATGTACTGGTAAATTGTGATCCCATGTGTACAAAAGGTAGGGATAAATGACCAAAACCTCATGTGTTATGCCCATGTTTTAGCACACCTGAAAACGACAAACCCACGTTTGTTCCTGCAACAGATTTTGATTTGACATGCAATCTTGGGATTGAAGTCTTTGTTTTGTCCATTTTATCATGGATAATGCTCAAGTATTCCTTTGGATACCGCTCTGACATAATTCTATGGGCATAGTAGCAATATCTTCCACACATAACAATCTTGTTATGTTTCTTCAGTCTAGCTCATGCCTTTTCCTCTAGCTCTTTTGTAGTCATTGTCTTCATCTGTGCTTTCAACACGATACATTCACTACATTTACTAAAGTTAGTGTTCTTTGAGAATGCCATATATGGAAAATGAGTATTCCAAATCTTGCTCATTGTTTGTTGTGATATTGATGGAAAATTGAGCTCTTGAAGAGCCTCATTGATCTCTTTTAACAAAGATATTTGGGTGTACGTTGATGGCAGCGGTATTAAAGGAGCAGATGTTCCATCTTATTCAACTTGTTGTGTTCGGTTCGGTGAAAAATCTGAATTATCCATGACAATTTTGTGCAATATTTCTATGGTTGCCACAGTATGTGCACGTGGTTTGCATTTGTTGGTGTTACCATAAATTCCTTTGGCAGGTCCTTATTGGAAGTTATGTTGGTAAGTATAGAAGGTGCTTTGAGGAATATTATGTATCTTGTACCATGCTTTCTTACAAATAATATCTCCATTAAACCTCATGTCCTTTACTTTCCTAACAGTAAGAGGTAGGCCATGGCCATGGCTCTTTGACATGATTGTGTTGGAAAGGAGTGAATTCAAGGCAAATTCCCTAATGTCATTTTTTAAGAGTTCCATACCCCTTCTAGAAGCTGCAATGGCTTTCCTATCCACATGTTGAAGACAATATTGTTTGTAACATTCATCTGTTGCCAAAATTCAGTTTCTTTCTCTTCATCTCTCTGTATTTGAAAGTTTCCAACTTTTTTTGTAGCCACAACTCGTTTAATCCTTTTATATGGCCTTGTTACGTGCATAGCAATTGACGCTGGATCTTTTTCATTATAAAGATCACCATCCCATGTGTTTAAGGGACTTGTGTCCTCTATAAGATCACATACCACCATTTCATTGGGTGCTTCCTTGAAATTTTCATTCACCCTTGTAATCTCACCTTCATTGTCCACCAACTCATTTATTGACCATCTAACCAAACAATGTATAGACTTATCTCCAATCCTACATCTTTCACAATTTCTTTCTATGTCTTCCACAAAAACACCGAATTCCTTTTCACCTAACCTTTCACCCTCAACCATAACCTTTTCATAATGTAGTTTCCATCTAACACAACCACGTTGTCATCAATCACAATGAACCATGATGAAAATGTAGTTGGAGTTAGATTTCATAAGATAGTTTTCTATCTAACACAACCAAATTGTCATCAAATACATTACACCATGATGAAAATCTAGTTGGAGTTAGTTTTCTTCCTAATAACATGGCACGATGAGTGAAAACTCATGTGTGTTAGCTCATTACACCATGATAAAAATCTAGCTCGAATTATTTTTCTATCTAACACAACCACATTGTCACATTGCACCGTGAGGGAAATTTAGTTGGAGTTATATTTCGACCTTAAATCGTTGTACGGTGAGTGAAATCTAATGTATGTTATCTTTCATAATGTAGTTTTTCATTTAGCAAAATAACATTGTCATCAATCAACATGCACTATGTTGGAAATATATCTAGAGTTAGCTCTCATTCTTAAAACCTTGCACAGTGAGTAATAGCTAATGTGTGTTAGCTTTCGTAAGGTAGTTTTTCATCTAACACAGCCACATTGTCATCAAATACATTACACCATGATGCAAATCTAGCTAGAGTTAGTTTTACTTCTAACAACATGGAACAATGAATGAAAGCTAATGTGTGTTAGCTTTCATAAGGTAGTTTTTCATCTAACACAACCACATTGTCATCGATCACATTGATCTGTGATGAAAATATAATTGGAGTTATCTTTCATCCTTAAATCATTGCACAGTGAGTGAAATATAATGTGTATTAGCTTTCATAATGTAGTTTTCCATCTAGCACAACTACATTGTCATCAATCACAATGCACCATGATGGAAATCTAGCTAGAGTTAGGTTTCGTTCTTAAAACATAGCACGGTGAGTAAAGCTAATGTATGTTAACTTTCATAAGGTACTTTTCCATCTAAAACGGTCATATTGTTATCAAATACATTACACCATGATGAAAATCTTGCTGGAGTTAGCTTTCCTTCTAACAACATGGCACTATAAGGGAAAGTTTATGTGTGTTACCTCATTACACCATGATGAAAATCTAGCTGGAGTTATCTTTCTTTTCAACAACATGGCACGATGAGTGAAAGTTAATGTGTGCAATATTTCATAAGGTAGTTTTCCATGGAACATGACCACATTGTCATCAATCACATTGCACCGTGTTGGAAATCTAGTTGGAGTTAGTTTTTATACTTAACTCATTGCACGATGATTAAAATCTAATGTGTGTAAGCTTTCATAGTGTGGTTATCCATCTAGCACAACCACATTGTCATCAATCACAATGCACCATGATGGTAATCTAATTGGAGTTAGCTTTCGTTCTTAAAACAATGCACGGTGAGTAAAGTTAATGTCTGTTAACTTTCATAAGGTAGTTTTCCATCAAACACAGCCACATTGTCATGAAATACATTACACCATGATGAAAATCTAGTTGGAGTTAGCTTTCTTTCTAACAACATGGCACTATAAGGGAAAGCTTATGTATGTTAACTCATTACACCATGATGAAAATCTAGTTGGAGTTAGCTTTCCTTTTAACAACATGGCACAATGAGTGAAAGCGAATGTGTGTTAGCTTTCATAAAGTAGTTTTCCATGTAACACAACCACATTGTCATCAATCACATTGCGCCATGTTGAAAATATAACTGAAGTTAGATTTCATCCTTAAATCGTTGCACGATGAGTGAAATCTAATGTGTCTAAGCTTTCATAGTGTAGTTTTCCATATACCACAACCACATTATCATCAATCACAATGCACCATGATGTAAATATAGCTAGAGATAGCTTTCATTCTTAAAACATTGCACGGTCAGTAAAACTAATGTCTGTTAGCTTTAATAAGGTAGTTTTTCGTCTAACACAACCACATTGTTATCAAACACATTGCACTATGATGAAAATCTAGCTGGAGTTAACTTTTCTTCTAACAACATGGCACTATAATGGAAAACTTATGTGTGTTAGCTCATTACACCATGATGGAAATCTAGCTGGAGTTATCTTTCCTTTTAACAACATGGCACGATGAGTGAAATCTATCGTGTGTTACATTTCATAAGGTAGTTTTCCATGTAACACAACCACATTGTTATCAAGCACATTGCACCGTGTTGGAAATATAGTTGGAGTAAGTTTTCATCCTTAAATTGTTAAACGATGAGTGAAATCTAATGTGCGTAAGTTTTCATAGTGTATTTTTTCATCTAGCACAACCACATTGTCATCAATCACAATGCACCATGATGGAAATCTAGCCGGAATTAGCTTTCGTTCTTAAAACATTGTACGGTGAGTAAAGATAATGTATATTATCCTTCATAAAGTAGTTTTTCATCTAACATAGAGACATTGTCATCAAATACATTCCACCATGATGGAATTCTAGTTGGAGTTAGCTTTCCTTCTAACAACATGGAACTATAAGGGAAAGCTTGTGTGTTAGCTCATTACACCATGATGGAAATCTAGCTGGAGTTAGCTTTCCTTTTAACAACATGGCACGATGAGTGAAAGCTAATGTGTGTTAGCTTTCATAAGGTAGTTTTTCGTGTAACACAACCACATTGTCATCAATCACATTGTGTAGTGTTGAAAATTTACCTGAAGTTAGCTTTCATCCTTAAATCATTGCACGATGAGTGAAATATAATGTGTGTAATATTTCATAGTGTAGTTTTTTATCTAACACAGCCACATTGTCATCAATCATAATGCACCATGATAGAAATCTATCTGGAGTTAGTTTTCATTCTTAAAACATTTCACGGTGAGTAAAAGCTAATGTGTGTTAGATTTCATAAGGTAGCTTTCCATCCAACACTGCCACATTGTCATCAAATACATTACGCCATGATGGAAATCTAGCTGGAGTTAGCTTTCCTTCTAACATGGCACTATGAGTGAAAGCTTATATGTGTTAGCTCATTACACCATTATGAAAATCTAGTTGGAGTTGGCTTTCTTTTTAACAACATGGCACGATGAGTGAAAGCTAATTTGTGTTATCTTTCATAAGGTAGTTTTTTATTTAACACAACGTCATTGTCACATTGCACCGTCATGAAAATCTAGCTGGAGTTAGCTTTAAACATTAAATTGTTGCACAATGAGTGAAATCTAATGTGTGTTAGCTTTCATAATGTAATTTTTCATTTAGCACAACCACATTGTCATCAATCAAAATGTACCATGTTGGAAATCTAGCTAGAGTTAGCTTTCGTTCTTTAAACGTTGCGCGGTGAGTAATAGCTAATGTGTGTTAGCTTTCATAAGGTAGCTTTTCGTTCAACATAGCTACATTTTCATCAAATACATTACAACATGATGCAAATCTAGCTGGAGTTAGCTTTCATTCTAACAACATGGCATGATGAGTGAAAGATAATGTGTGTTAGCTTTCATAAGGTAGTTTTCCATCAACACAACCACATCATCATTGATTACATAGCATCGTGATGGAAATCTAGCTAGAGTTAGCTTTCGTCCTTGAATCATTGCACAGTGAGTGAATTCTAATGTGTGTTGGCTTTCATAATGTAGTTTTCCATCTAGCACAACCACATTGTCATCAATCACAATGCACCATGATGAAATTCTAGCTAGAGTTAGCTTTCATCCTTAAAACATTACACAGTCAATAAAGTTAATGTCGGTTAGTTTTCATAAGGTATTTTTCCATCTAACACAGCCACATTTTTATTAAATGCATTACATCATGATGGAAATCTAGTTGGAGTTAGCTTTCCTTCTAACAACATGGCACTATAAGGGAAATCTTTTGTTTGTTAGCTCATTACACCATGATGGAAATCTAGCTAGAGTTAGCTTTCCTTTTGACAACATGGCACGATGAGTGACAGCTAATGTGTATTAGCTTTCATAAGGTAGTTTTCCATTTAACACAATCACATTGTCATCAAGCACATTACACCGTGTTGAAAATCTAGCTAGAGTTAGCTTTCATCCTTAAATCGTTGTACTGTGAGTGAAATCTAATGTGTGTAAGCTTTCATAGGGTATTTTTCCATCTAGCACAACCACATTGTTATCAATCACAATGCACCATGATGGAAATCTAGCTAGAGTTGGTTTTCATTCTTAAAACATTGCACGGTGAGTAAAGCTAATGTATGTTAGTCTTCATAAGGTAGTTTTTCATCTAACACACCCACATTGTCATCAAATACATTACACCATGATGAAAATCTAGCTGGATTTAGCTTTCTTTCTAACAACATGGCACTATAAGGGAAAGCTTATGTGTGTTAGCTCATTACACCATGATAGAAATCTAGCTGGAGTTAGCTTTCATTTTAACAACATGGCACGATGAGTGAAAACTAATGTGTGTTAGTTTTCATAAAGTAGTTTTCCATGTAACACAACCACATTGTCATCAATCACATTGGGTTGTGTTGAAAATCTAGCTGAAGTTAGCTTTCATTCGTAAATCATTACACGGTGCGTGAAATCTAATGTGTGTAAACTTTCATAGTGTAGTTTTTCATCTAGCACAACCACATTGTCATCAATCACAATGCACCATGATGGAAATCTAGCTGGAGTTAGCTTTCGTTATTAAAACATTGCATGGTGAGTAAAAGCTAATGTGTGTTAGTTCTCATAAAGTAGTTTTGCATCTAACACTGCCACATTGTCATCAAATACATTACACCATGATGAAAATATAATTGGAGTTAGCTTTCCTTCTAACATGGCACTATGAGTGAAAGCTTATATGTTAGCTCATTACACCATTATGAAAATATAGCAGGAGTTAACTTTCTTTTTAACAACATGGCACGATGAGTGAACTTATCATTACCAAGTGGTTTTGTCATTATGTCAATATTTGCTCTACTGTAGGACAATAAAAAAAGGAAAATGTCTTGATTGTCAACCAAATATCTGATGTAATTGTGATGAACTTCAATATGCTTAGTTATGGCATGATAGACTGAATTTTTTGCCATTTTGAGAGCACTCTAATTATCACAGAAAAGTGAAGTTATCACTGCTTGGTCAAGTTGAAGATCGACCAATATTCTTCGTAACCACATTGCCTCACAACCTGTACTGAGGTCTGCCTTGTATTTTTTGTCAATGGAGGATAAGGTAACTGTAGCTTGTAGATTACTTTGCCACGAAATTATCTTCCTAAACCAAGAGTGAACACATAACTTGTTTTTGACTTCCTTGTATTAGCTGATCCAGCGTAATTGAAATCAATATGCTCTGCTAGCATGGAGTCAACATATCTCTGATATAGAATGCCAAAGTCAAGGGTCCCTTTGAATATTGACAGACTCATTTTGCAACTTGCCAATGTAACTCTTCAGGATTAGACATGAATTGAGAAAGAGACAAATCACTAAAAAACATAGATCTGATTGGGTGGTAGTAAGATAAATAAAACTACCAACCAATTTCCAATACAATGACTCATTGACTAGTGGTGAGTCCGTGTAAGTTGAGAGTTTTATGCCAACTTCCATAGGTGTAGATGTAGGATTACATTCAGTCATTCTGAATTTTTTGAAGAGTGCTTTGGCATACTTGACTTGTGATAAAAGATAGCGTGCTTATATTGCAAAAATTCTACACCTAAACAATAATGAAGCAGGCTTTAATCAGTAATTTCAAAAATAGATCAAATATCAAATTTCACCTGTTGAATCTTGTTGGCACTACTTTTGGTGATGGTAATACCATCGACATAGACAAAATAAGATCAATATATCATCGTCACTATTTTTGACATAGCAAGTGGGTTCATAATAGTTTTTTCTAACTCTAGAATCTCTAAGGTATTGATCAAGTTTGAAATACCAGGCTTGAGGAGACTGCTTGAGTCCATACAAGGACTTTACCATCCATACAAGGAATTTACCAACCAACAAACCAAATTTTTCTTTAGAAAAAAATGAAACCCTTGCGGTTACATCAAGGCACTTTTAACATCCATCTGCATATCTTCCATCCAGAATGAGCAGAAATGGAGATAACTAGTCGAAAAGTTACCATTTTCACTGTGGGGGCAAATATTTCTTCATAGTACACCCCTTCATCTTGTGCATATCCTTTGGCAACAAGACAAGCTTTGTATTTGTCTTAAGAACCATCTAGTTTATATTTGACTTTTAAAATCCATTTACAACCAAGTGCTTTCTTCCCTAGAGGAAATGTGGACAAGACCCAAGTCTTTCTTTTCATCTATGCATCATATTTCACTTTTATGTCAGCCTCTGATTCAAGTTTTCCTTTGGATTCTTCAAATGTGCTAGGTTCAAATACCTGACACAAAAACAACAGAAGTTAGAGAAAAATTTATCTGCTCGCTACCTTGCACAATTTGTTTCCTCAATCATGTAGTCTTTCCTTCTAGTGCCTTTGGCAACTCATCTTCTTAATATCCTTCCATCATGGTATAATACCATTTCCATTTCCTTTGTTGGCCCTCTTGGTCTTGCTGTGAAGATCAAGAATCCCTTTTTGTTGTGAATATTGAGAATCCCCCTCTTCTTCACCAAACCCCTCCTTGAAACTTGACTCCTATGATGTTTCTGGCTCTGAGTCTTGTTTGATTTCAACACCAGAACTTGTTCTTGAATGAGCAACAATTTCCCATACACTACTTAGTACTATCCATAGATTTACCATTATCACAGAAGAATGATATTTTCTCGTCTACAACATCTCTATTAATCACAATTTTTTTCGTAGAAACATCCAATTATTCATTAGGAACGTTTTTCCTTGGGAATATTTGCAAAAGCAATAAAACTGAAAATACGAAAATCTCTTACAAAAGGTTTTCTACCTAACCATGAATGCTCAGGAGTGATATCCTACAAATATTTACAAGGAGTTTTGTTAAGGATGTAAACCACAACATTCACTGGTTTTTCCCAGTATGGCTATGGTACATTCTGGCTGTGCACCATGCACTTTGCCATCTCCACAACTATCTTATTCCTCCTTTCCATGACTCCATTTTGTTGTGGAGTGTATGGAGTGGTATAACGCCTATGTATACCTTCCCTTTTGCAAGATTCTTTGAACTAAGTTGAAACAAACTCACCTCCATTATCATATCCTAAAGCTTTCAGTTGTTTACTTGTTTGTTTCTCTACCAAAGTTTTTCATGTTACAAAATTTGAACAACAACTTGACTTATTATTCATAAAAAAAACCCTAATTTTCCTTGAATAGTCATCAACCAGTAATAGGAATTACTTATCTCCATATATTGTAAGTGTTTTCATTGGACCATGCAAATCAACATCTACTAGGTCCAAAACTCATTTGGCTTGCCATGTTTTATTGTCAGTATCAAATGAAAGCCAATGTTGTTTTCATAACTAACAGCCTGCACGTATCTATAACAATCTTGCACCTACCTCTAACAATACTGAATGGATGGAAGACCATCCACCATATTAGTCTTATTAAGTACAAATAAATATTGATAACTTAGGTGTTCGTACCTTTAATGCCAGAGTACATTTGTATTCTCTACCACAACTGGTGCATGTGCCTTTGTTGTTTTTAGAATCAACCAGTCTATATAACCCTTTTTCACCAATACAAACTATAGTCACCTTGTTATCACGAGAGTAGTGACCATATATTTGCTTCCTTGAAAATTTACAAAAATATTAGGGTTCCTAGTTATCTCACTAATAGACGAGATTTTTGCTCATGTTAGGAACACATCGAACATTTTTGAAAGTATAAGTTAAAGTATTGTTCAATATGACATGAACAACCTCACATCCTCTAACATAGTGAGTCCATCCATCACCCAAACCAATAGATTCACTATTACTCTTATCTTTAATGAAATTTACATACCAGTTTCTGTGACACTTGTAGTGGTGAGATGCACCTAAGTCGAATACCAGGTTATAAACATAGTTGATTGATTATGTAATGCCACAAATGCAAAATCACCCATTGCTTCTTCTTCACCTCTTTTGGAAACATTTGCATGCCTTGATTTCATTTGACCACGTGCCAAGTCATATTGTTTTTTTGGCAATATATCTTGAAGTGTCTAGGCTTATTGCAGTAATAACATATGAATTTTTTCTCTTTGATACATTGCTAGCATTTTTTTTTGTCTTTGCCTTTGAACTCTGCACTTAATGCACTCATTATAGTGGATGGATTTGATGCTTCTATCTGATCTAGCCTCCTTTCCTTTTGTACAAAAAAGTGTTAATAACTTCTCAAATGTAATTTGTTGGTTCTCCACAAGTAGATGTAAGGACTCGACACATGAATCAAAGGACAGCAGAAAACTTTGCATCAACAAAGAAACCATATCCTCATCATCCACCGGCTTCTTAATAGCAAAAAATTGATCATTAAGATCCTTCAAGTGCAATAAATATTTAGAGACTGGTCCTCCTTCCTGTAACTTGGTGGAAACGTTAAAACAAAAGATTTTTAAAATACAATGACCACCCAACTTATGATGCTTGATACTTATTTTGGATATTTTTCCACAATATAGGTGCTACAATGGAATTTCTTACTTCTGGAACTAATGTAACTGCGACTGACAGTTTGAGAAGCATAAGTGCCTCTTTATGTCTTTTATCATAGTTTTTGGGATAATTTGTTGGTTTGTATTCTTTACCTAAGATCATAGTGGAAAAAATCGCAATTTTTCTTGGCTGTCAATTTTTCGGCCCGAAAAAATCCTGATTTTTCAAAAAATTGGACATAGGGAAAATCAGAAAAAAAAATCGGGAAAATCGACAAAAAATGGGAAAATCGAGGAAAAAACCGGCAAAAAATCGAGAAAATCGGGAAAGATTAGGGAAAAATGGGAAAATCTGGCAAATAGGGGAAAATCGGTAAGCTAATTTTGACCCTATTGAAGTACAAAATTTGCATTTTTTAATGCTTGTCGCGGTTTGCCGATTTTTTCGCCGATGTTGCCGAGAAGATGTTTTCTAGACCCTCGCTGATTTTTTGTTGATGTTGATTTTTTCCACTATGCCTAAGATGGTTTGTTCAAGATCTCTAAATTCAATAATGGTTAGTATCTTATGACTCCATAAACTGTAATTCTTTCCAATCAATTTTTCACACTTCGAAAAGAGTAAATCTTGCTAACTAGCCATTACTAACACAAATCGAAGAGTGAAGACTACAATTTAGCACAGGCTTACTACCATTGAGAGTACTCCATCCAATCAGTTTAGTAAACCTACTTCGTGTCGATAGTAGCTTTGAATTTCCACGCAGTGGCTGGGCAATACTTCCACTCTCC
Organism: Pseudotsuga menziesii; assembly: GCA_001517045.1. NCBI lineage: Eukaryota > Viridiplantae > Streptophyta > Pinopsida > Pinales > Pinaceae > Pseudotsuga > Pseudotsuga menziesii. Next base: position 14,821 of record LPNX011131654.1, on the reverse strand, counting down.
AATTCGCAGCATGTCATCATTCCTTCACACAGTAGTTTCATGGTCAATACCAAGGTGGTGGCTGATCCTCGATGAGCTTACTTTTATCATGCGGATACACCACAAGATCACAGTTGTTGGCCCAATGAAAACTCCTCAATTTAGCAGCATATTAGGTCGCAACAGGTCTGAATGTCTACTTTCCTATATCGATATTACAGTAAGCAGATTTTGTAAAGTTCAAAGTCTACCATCAATAGTAGAAATTCCAGAAAAATGCAGAACATGGTCAAGATTTACCCAGGATTTCATAGCTTTTAATATGCACCATGAGAGCCATACACCAGTTGCATACATGCAATAATATTTAACCACGATTCCAGTGACTACAAGTGCCATGATCTCTTGGCAGATCATGTAAATTGGATCACAGAGATGTAATCACATATAGAGACCATAAAAAAGGAGATACAATTAATTTGATCTAAGAATGACTTTGGCAAGGTAGGCAGGTCTCGTTACAGTACTAAGGGGATTTTGAGAAAACAGATCTCACCGTAGCATGGCTTCTCGAGTTTATTTCTACATTGTCACTATAGACAGACATAAAAGAAAGAAAGCCAAGAAATAGTACAGGTTCAACATCAAATTTTGTAAAAGGTACAAGGTTATGAGGGAAAGATGGCATTGTGAAAGGAAGGAAAACCAGATGGCATTGAATATGCTAGGTGGTATTGTACAACAAGTTTAATATTTCTAGAATTAAATGGTGTTTTTGGGACAAATGATAATAAGCTAGGAAACATGAACGCCCTCTAGAAAGTCTATGTTGCTTTATGACACGTACCTGCGATTTTGAAATTAGTGTTTTTTGTTAGAGATGATCCTCTAGGAATAGAATGATTTTCAGAACAGAAGTATTTACTGAAACTTGATTAGCAAGTGATTGTGTGTGCGACAGAAGTTGTTTTTGCTCTAAGGAATTTCAGAATAGTCAAATTTAGAGGTTTTTGTTGTTATCTAAATTGTTACAGCAGTAAGGTTGTCAACCACCAAGTCTTAGCAATAAGTAGTAAAATCAGATGCCCTTAAGCCCAATATGACCATGGAAAACAATGCTCAAGAGATATAGCACAATGAGCTGTTCAAACAAATAAATCATGCAAATGCCAGCCTCGACCATGGACAACCAATAGATAACCAACAATTCCGCCTACTGTGCATTAACAGCTCACAGTCTAGACTCTGAGGCATGCAGAGGGTCGAGGGCTTAAACAACAACATCAAACCCTGCAAACAGACTGGCCAAAGAACAACTTGGCCTCATACATTAGTGACCAAACAAGTGAAAGCAACAATAACAAAACAGTGATAGAGCTCAAATGTAACAAAGGGAAAGAAAAACACAAGGCAGAGTCACTCAACCAAACAGCAATTCCTACCCATCAACCAAAAACAATGCACCAAAAAGGAAACATAGAGGAAGGTATGAGTCTACCTTTATCCAGACATAGTTGAACACACAATTTGGATGCAGTTCCAAACTTTTCAATAGCCAAAAGTCAGTCAACAAAAACACTTACAACCCAGGCTAACAATCATGGCCAATAAAGCACTTAACTGAATGTGTAAAGGTTCTAGCTCTCAACTCCTCAAAACCAAAATGCAAGAAGATGCTACAAGGGAGATAGAAGGCTAGGTTATGAAAAGCACTTATCAAAAATCAACCATCAGATCTCTCACCAACAGACCTGATCAAACATAGTACACCCACTGCCCCCATGAAACGTTAAATGCTATTCACTAGGGCCAGTACAGAGGTGGACAAGTGGTAATCCCAAACACCAATAGCAAAACACCCAAATCCCAAGGATGGCTTGGCAGGGTTAATCATGTCCAAGATCAAACTTCCAAAACCTAGTTTCTCAAAGCCAGTCACTCCAATGATTTTTATAACTTCCATGGGGTTAACACTAGTTAGGAACTTACAAGAGCACACATGAGACAAGATATCAGCTAGCTACTGTAGATTTAAATGAGATGAGTGCCAATTTGACATTATTCACTGTATATCTAAATCGTATTTGTCATCCTAAAGTATTTAATTGCAGAGCTCTGAACTGATTTTAAAGATTAGATCAAGAATATCTTGGATATACAGGTGAACACAACAAACTGTATATAGATAGCAATGTTATTCATTCCTCAATCAGTGCTAGGTAAGCTACTGCATAAAACCAACTTATTGTTTAAAAAATTGCAGAAAACCATCAACAACACAGGGACTAGGGAAAATAGATGGAAATTTTACAGAAATAGAAATTTGTATAGCACATGAAGAAAACAAAAGTAGATATAGGCACCTGCAGTAGTGCTCCAACATTTGGCTGCTCCTTTAAACCATCGAGAATATCAGTTAGTTGTGACCTAAATCACCATATAGTATAAAAATATGTCGTGTGAAATTAGTTACAATTCAAAAATGAAGAATAATATTGCATTTTAAGAAGAAACATGAGCAAAATATGACATGTTATGCTTTAGTGCAAATTTTTACTTCCATTTACAGTATGTCAATAAGCTGTATTGGATGTTGCAGGTTATGGTAACAATGGCCTTATAGCTAGTTGTTACCGGGAAAACTAGCAGGGTAGCCCAGTAAGCATGTAAGAAGGATGTGACCCAAATTCCAATGAAAACCCCAATATGCATGTGACTTAAATTCCAATGAAAACCCCAAATTCCAATGAAATTCTTGAATATGCAGACTCCTTTAGGACGAATGAATGACTAGGTTGAAATCATAAATTGGTGGACCATTTACAAATTCATCCTATCCATTTATGATTTTCCACCCTTTGGAAAACCACCTACCTATGACGACGAATGAATAGGTTGAATTCATGAATGAGTTAAAGTATCAATGAGTAGGTGACAATTCTAAGAGGTTGGAGAATTTACAAATCCAGTTGCTTACATATGATTCCAACAAAATAGGAGTATGAGTCTTTCAAGAAGACAAACGTTTTCAGCATCCAAATCTAGCTCCAACAAGATGGTAAAAAGCCTATTATTACTTAGCTAAGCAAAGTAAGTTGTCAAGAGAACTACACTGCAGTATGAAATCTTAGTTTCCAACAGCACAGCAAATACTATCATCTTGAGAGCTCAGAGCCTTCAAATAGGGTTTTTAGTATTGTCACCTTGAGAGTTCAAAAGCCTTCAAAGAGTCAATTTTTATCTTGACCAAGTGAAATCAGTTTTTATCTTGACCAAGTACAATATACTATTAGTGTGCCAAGAAAGGGAGCCTCTTTTCAATTAATTTATCAGAAATTTTAGTTACTTTTGAATCAGTTTAAATTATAGTTACCAAGTTCCAATTGGATTTCGGAAATTAGAGACACAATTTTTTATTCAGATCAAATTCCTCTAGACACTTCTTAAACTGGCTTTCTGAAATTAGAGACATAAATTTATTATTTAGATGAAATTTGTCTATATACTTCTTAAACTGGATTTCAGAAATTAGAGACATCAAATTTTGGATCCATATCAAATTCGTCTGTATACTTCTTAAACTAGTAAAAATCACCTATACACACAAATGGAAGATAAGTTATTGAATTTACAAAACCCTGCATATTCAGGAATTTCTTTGCAATTTGGGTTTTCATTGGAATTTGGTTTTCAATTACATTAGAATCTAAGTTAAAAAGTCAACTAAACTTTGAAACAATCTTATTAATACATAACTAGAACATATTTTGCCACTAGTTCCTATGTCTTGCCATCCATTCTTGTCTTTAACAATACAGATTGTTGACCACTAGAGGACAATATGCTTTGAGAAGATGATAACAAAATAATGAGTTGGCCTTTGAAAGACTATTGGATAGGCAAGACAGGGATTAGATGTAGCACAAAGTTGATGTGCTTATTGAAGGATAGAAGCTGTATTAATTGACTGAGCTAAAAGCATGATATCTGTGATAAGGCAGATTTCAGATCAGCAATATGGTATTCATCTTTAGCAGCAAGGTTTGGGTAGTTAACAAAAGTTTCATGATGTTTTGGCAAGGTCTATACTCAACATGGCATCCCTTTAAACAGTCAATATAGATCATCTATGGACAGAAGTTTAAAAGAATTCTCTTACATTCGAATCATGAATGATGGCACCTTCATTTGTTGAAGACTTTTGGATATGTTTGACACTTACTAGGTTGATCTGAAGAGTTTAATAAAATACAAGTATTGCAGCCCCTGTATAATGAGAATTTGAAGTATACTGGTACAAGAAGTTTTTTGACACAGGGGAAGCAGCAATAACACAGGATATCAGCTTAAGACTAAGCCTCATCATAGGGGAGTCACAGTCATTGAAGAAAGAGAAGGCAAACAGATACAAATTCTTCAAACTCTCATGAATTTTATATGAATTCAAAACAAGGGAAGAATGGGAAGCAAAACAAAGATTGAGAAGAAAGAATGAGAAAGGACAGTAAATCAAAGTCAACCAAGTCTGAGAAGATCTAATCTGTGGGAAATATATTAAGAGCAGGAAGCAGGGACAACAGTTGAGTAAATCAAGCCTTGTTGACACAAAGAATACGCAGATAGAATGAGCACAATGAACAACCAAAGAGATTGAATATTTCTAATATTCCAGTGATAGGTCAAAACTAGCAGAACTAGGCTTAATGAATGGATCAGACAGGGAGCAGCCATGGACATGAGAGAACATCTTTTGTGGACCATGGGACTGTGACATATGAGCAGTATGATACCAGATTAGGAACTTTTTGGTTCTCATCAAAAGAGACAGAAAACTGACACACAATGCTAGGGGGAGCTAATGTTTACCTCAGGCAGGATTGGAATATTAAAAAATGAACACATAATTGCAGCTGTGACAATAAGCTAAGTTTTATGGCAAAAATAGTAGCTTTCTTTTCAAAAATTTGCATCAGTAAGGCAGTCATACAAGTTTGTCACATCATGGAGATCAAGGCTTAGTCCAAGATTCCAAAGTATTGAATTTGAAGCTTATTCAAAAGGCTGTAGCAGAAAACATAGTGATCAATATTTGTTTCTAAAGAAGACAACCTGGATGACAAATTCAGCAGACCATTGAAGAAAATATTGTTCAGTCCGAATTGAAAAGAAGTTTGTTGAAAGTTTGTTGATAAGGGGAGTATGATGATTTGGATATGATGAGCCATATTAAAACCTATAGGAAATAACAATTTGACTTGACAAAGATCAAATTTACTTGACACAAGCAATACATTCTTGATGGAAGATCAATCTCAGTATGAAAGGGGGAGTGTGTGTATGAAAAATTTGAAGATGAGCAGACTTACATGAACAGTAAGATGACAAGCCAGTGGACAAGTTAAAGGCTTGAAGTATGATGATGTTGCATGCTTACCTATTATGAATTTAATCGATGAGTGTTGAGGCATTCCTCAGAGCACCCATAAATTCTATCAATGCCCTTTCCTAGATTTGGATATGATTGGAAAGAATGACTTCAAGAAACACTTATTGTTGTTGGTTAATGACTTCAAGAAACACTTATTGTTGTTGGTTGTAATCTAGTTGGTGGATGAGATTCTGTGTTCATTGTATGATGCGCAGTAATTAAGACTCATATAGGAAGCAGCCAATGAGGTGATGTTTAAGGACTAAAATGGTGACTAATTAATTATATGGAGTCAAGATTAAAAGGATTCTGCCCTAACTAAAGATGAAGCAAGTGCATCCAAGGTATGACTGATATTTGTCTGAGTATACAAATGTTAATTATGTATGTACATTGAGTGTAATTAGGGATTGAAAGTCAATGGAAGCATTTTTATACTATCTATAATAAGAATAATGAATCCAAGTTGTTGGGCTGCTCAAAACAGCCGATGAGATTCTTGTATGATAGCAGAATCGAAGTAATAGTGGAAGCAGTTGTGTGAATTTAATATATATATATATAAGGTCCAAGTTTGATAGACAAGAAAACATATTTAAATCCGAGTTTGAGTGGCTGTGTAGAAGTAATTTGTACAGGACAGTGGAAAACTTGAGAAAATGCCTGTAGTTGTTAATGAAAATGCATGCAGGCGCTAATGAAGAAATGTCCACCACAGCAATAGAATGTCTGCAAAACAAGAAAAATGTACGTATTGTTGAGTAATATGCCCATATTACTATGCAAAATGACAGACAATGCCCGCAAACTGTGTCTCCAGTGAAGGACAAAAGGCACAAGAATGATCTTAAAAAAAAAAACCTATACTCAAACAGGAAGAGTAATTGACTCAACCAAACAGTATGTATGTGAATCTAAGAAGTAAGATCTCAGGGGCAGTACAGGAGCAAGGAGAAGCTGAGTTTTGCACAAGCAAATCTGGGTGACCCTTTGTCATTAATGTCAAAAAGAGAGATAACATGAAGGTGGTTGCCATCAATGACAAAGGGGGAGATTGACGAGAAAAGTTCTCATTGATGACAAACCATTAATGACAAAGGCATAATAAATATTGATGATATGGGCATTAGATAACATGACAAGAAGAATATGTGACATGGAAAAAAGAATATGGCTAGAAGGACATCATAGTTTGGCAAGAAGGCCAAATGACCCATTCTGTGGTCATTTGATAGTTGATAAAGTCAAGGATCCCTTGGAGATAGTCAAAATGTTGAGAAGGTTTGGTATCCACAACATGGTTGTTTAATGGCACCTAGACACATTTGTGAGATGGGCTTGGAGTCTATTTAAAATATTCTGATTAAACATTGGGCATGTAAGAAGCCCATGGTGATGATGTAATAAAGAAAGTAGGAATTATATAGATATATAAGAAGGAGATGAAGCCGTTCCATAGAAGAAATGGGGATCTATAAGATAGGTTGGCCTAGAATAAAAAAAATCCAGCAAGTCGGCTCCAAAAGGTTAAAACATAATTCTACTTTATCAGGTCAGCTCCCTAAAATATGGTTGAAAACTAGTATAAATAGAGCCCTCGTTCTCTCATTCGAGAGGGTGAAATTTCGGTGGATTACTCTGAGATTTTTTGGGTGTCTACTGAGGCAAATGACTGTGGTTTAGCAGCTTTGAACTTTGTGGACTGAGGTAGAATTTCAGATGGCAGCAGTGAAGGTTTTTGAAGTCTGATTTTTAAAGTGTTTAGGGTTCTTCCTAAACACCACAAACAGTCCTGGTTTGTGACTATTGGAGGCCGTACTTTTTTTTGTCACTATCTTCAGCAACAGATTGGGGCCGTACCATTATTTCAGACCTTGGATATCTCTGTTTGAGGGCCGTTTTTTCATTGTTGGCTTTTTTTTTTAACTGTGTGGGCTGTGACATCACTAGAGGATGCAAATTGGTTTGTGAAGACCGTTTGGTGAATTTTGGGGGTCTTTCCATTTTGTTGGGCACATATGGTGATGTTCTTCCACTAGCAGTGATCTCCCACTTCATCCTGAGCAAGAAAGAGGGACTGCTACAGCCAAAACTTGGTCTACAAATTAATTTGGCATCTATAGGCACCCTTTCCAGTGCTACTATGCATTTATTGTGAGCAAAGCCTCCCAAACTTGTTTTCCACAGTTGGAGAATGGACAGTCTGAGTTTGTGTAAACAATCCTGATTTTTTACAGTCTGATATTCATGCTTGAACAATCCTGGTTTGAAGCACACGGGGGTGATCTAGGACTTTGTTGAGGATCCCAAAATTTACAGCAGTCAAATAGTCATCCGTCCGAATTTTTCCACAAAGCTACATTTCTAGGGTTAAACAGTAAACAATCTGAGGTTGACTGTGGGTAGTTTCTTCTTCAGACATTCCACTGAAGTATTGACAATAGTATACAGTCCGAACTCTAATTGTAGATGAACAGTGATGAATGTATAGTAGTGGTGCATGAACTATCCACAGTTTTTGTTTGAACAAGGTATACAAAACCCTATTGCAAAATCAAGACACCTTGATGACAGTGATGATGCCCTAGCATGATAATGACTGAGCTGATATTTTACACAGTCAATGCATGAAGGGTTTATGATGCTTTGACTATTTTCTTTAAGACAACCATTTGAAGTTTGATCAAGACTTTGTCTTGACAGGCATGATAATGTATACATAGTTCAGGGTCAAGGTATGTATGCTATCGTACAAACTATGGATGTTGATGGTGTGTACTTAACACATACACAGTCAAGACCTGAAGGTGATATACAGTAGTAAAGAATGCAATGGTGTATGAACAGTCATGTATGAAGTTGATCGGATACTGCCTATGAACATATACAGTATGATGATGAATAAGAAGTGATGACATGAATGAAGAACTGCTAGGACAGAATGCTCTGGGACAAAGACATTGTGAAGCTTGTGAATTACTGATATTACTTCTAGGACAGTATGCGCTTGGAAAATGATGTGCTGAATTGCTGATATCATTCCTGATTGAATGCTTTGTACAAGGTGTTATACACAGGCCCGATGAAACAATATTGACAGCTGTAAATGAACAATGATGGGTATGCTATTGACATGTTGACACATCTTATGAAAGTGATCTATGACAACTGATGCGGTGAAGAATGATGAGCAGAGAAGAGGATGAGCAGACCTATGACCATCATTAGTGATGACGAGCAGATGAACAAGATGGTTGATAAGCAAGTGTTGATGAACAGACTTGACCAGCAGGATTGATGAATAGAAGTTGTTGAGCAGTAGTGAGCAAATGAACAAGATGACTGATGAGCTTGGCCGAAAGGGTCAACCATGCAAGCATAGTGCTCCATTGTGGGTGTAATCTGATGATAGTGACTCATGTAATTAAAGTATTGCAGGCCACTAGGCCTAAATGGAAGCACGCAGACAGAACTCCGACAAAGGTAACATGATCCGGTGATATTCCACAGTGCTGCATTTATTCGAAGAGCCTTAGGGATTCCTTACCAAAGCCATGAACACCATAGCCTGCAATCTTTGTGATCCATTTTGTCAAACAAATCCACTCTTGATTACTTCTCATGGATCTCCAAGCCCTGTTCCAATGCTACCAGATCAACACATGCTGCAATAACACTAGCAAGAGTCATTGAGTTTGGCTTCATGTCGTGCCTTTGCATTTCTCGGAAAAGCTTCAGGGCCTCTTCATTTCAGCCATTATGTACGTATCCTGCAATCATTGCATTACACGATTCCACATTTCGAAGTGGCATTTTTTTAAAGAGCTTCAGAGCCTCATCAACACGCCCATCCTGTGCATATCCTGTAATCATTGCAGTCCAAGAGACTAGATTCCTCTCGGGCATCTTCTCAAACAGTTTGTAAGCTTTATCAACACGCCCATTACGAGCATAACCCAAAATCAATGATGTCCAAGATACCACATTCCTTTCAGGCATTTCATCAAAGAGTTTGGCAGCGTCTTCAACCATGCAATTATGTGCATATCCCACAATCATTGATGTCTAGGAGACCACATTTCATTCAGGTATTTTGTCAAACCAGTCCAGAACCTCATTAACATACCCCTTATGTGCATATCTTGCAATCATAGCATTCCATTTGACAACATCTCATCTAATAAATTTGTCAAACACATAACGTGCAGTGTTGATCTTCCCATCTTTTGCATACATGTAAAGAAGGGCATTCCCCACAAAAACTTTAGAGTGAAACCCACTTCTGATTATTTCTTCATGAACCTCTGCCACTGCTTCCAAGTGAGTACATGCTGGGAGAAAGCTAGATAGAGTGAATTGATTGGGGAGAATACATGTTCCTTGCATTTTATTGAAAAGTGTCAACGCTTCTTTGCCATGGCCAGCCCTACAGTAAGTTGCAATCGTGATACTCTAGGAGACCACATTTTGCTAAGTCATTTGCTCCAGAAACTTGTGACCATCGATTAAATTCCCACACTTGTCATACACGCTTAGGAGTTTATTGGGCAGAGCCATGTCAGTGCAATTAAATTTGAAAGCACTTTGGATGATGTGACCACGGACCAGCTTGGCCTCCAGCAGAGCTCTGCTAATGAGGCATACCCGCAAGAGAGACTGATAAGCAGAGTAATATACTTGTTCGTCCATCAAATGCAAAATGCACATGGCTTCTTTCAATCGCCTTCGTTTACACGCCATCTCACAACGTTCTTCACTCAGGTTAGCATTCTTCCCCACCACAAGGGATTTCAGTTTCGCCTGGTGACTACCTACCTGGTGAAAGTTCAAAGGTTAAGCAACTACAGGATGAATAAACTCGAGAAGACAACGAAGAAAGGAGATGATAGACCAGCGCCTTTTTTGACCATGAGGATTTTGGTTTTTTTCTCAAGCACTAAAAAACAACTTTGTATTATTAAACAAAGTTGTATCAACGAATTACATTTTTGTTTGAAAGAATAAAATATTCTCATTATCCAAAATAAATTACTACCTTGATAAAACAAGATTTTAAGATCTTTATATTTTCTCCTCTCAACATTATTTTGACATTTGTGTACCTCTTATAATAAAAAACATATCATAATAATGATAACAAAATAAGAAATATGCCATTCCCAAAACACAAGCTATTAGTAAACAAATTTTACTAGATGAACAACTCTTAAATCAAAAGAACTTCAATCTGTTCAATTCTACAGGCATTTCATCTCTAAGCTCTTTAAAAGAAATATTTCCATCCAATTCATCAATGCCTTTTTTTGAAAGTCTATCTGCTTCATCATTTAATTCTCTATAGATATGCTAAACAGTAATGTGTGAGAACTCAGATATCAACTTTCTAACATTTCCCATCCAATTTTCCAATAACAAAAAGTAAAGTGCAGTTACCCCTCTATCCCAATCTGTAGTAGCTTTTGACTCGCCAACAATCAGAATAGAAGTGAGTCCCATTCTCCTAACAAACCAAAGAAGTCCCTGTAAGGCAACCAACTCCTCTCTTGTATTAGTTCTCTTTCCAACCCCAAAGATGTTCCTTCTATGGAGTTATGCCACCAGTCCCTAAGATAACCTATAATATTTGCATAAACCAATAAAAGGATCAAAACCAATAAATACTTGAGTACCTCGGCCGATGGCCCAACAAATCGACTGGTTAATAATGGGGAAAGACTTCAAAAAACTACTCTAAATAGATGAAACATTTTGAGCCTTCTTCATTGCATCCCGAAACCAATGGACCATAGCAACACATTTTAAACATTTAGCTTTCACAAATTTTCCTCACAAAGCTTCATCAAATAAGCTTCTCCATAAGCTCTTTGCACATAAATCCCTATTGAACCAATTTAGATTTTTGATCGCCCGTCCTACCATCAGTTTTGACTTTGATAGACTCTCCCATGAATTCAAATGAAATTTTGAATATTCCAACTTTCCAACCCATAAAAACTGAAAATTTTTCTTTCTTATCTTGTAAACCGTTGACTCTTGAATGATAAATAAAGAAAACCCAAAAAATGGAATGATTTGTAGAACATAATTTACCAAAAAAAGTCTTCCTTCGAGAGGCAGCCATCGAAATGACCAACTGTTAATTTTTCCTCTGAATCTTCTTAATTAACCATTCCTAATCACCTTTTTTATACCCATTTGGTTTCAAAAAGAAACCAAGATACTTAGAAACCCCTTCTAACAGAGTCATCTTATAAGGAAGTAGAGAAGCAATCTGGTTTCTAATTTCCATATCATCGCAATAATACACATAGTAACTTTTACCCAATAAGTAACTTTATATAACATGTTATGCATGCTGAATGACCACTAACTTCATGTCAAAACCCAAACAATAGCTGTACAGTAAAATGGATTGGAAGAAACAAATGTTCATTGCAGCAACATGGCCATGGTTATGCTTGATACCCTTTGTTTCCAAGCTAGCATCCACTTGTTAAACATTTTGATATTCTTGAGCATTATGGCCTTTAATGGATAATGATTGCTAAGCCTTTAATGGACACTGATTGCTGAGTGTTGTAAAAGATATATTATTTTTGGCAGTAAAGCTTCGACAGGGGGTCGACAGCATAAGCCCTAGGATACATAGCTTATGTGCAATTTGATTGTTATGATAATAATCAAAGGGAGAGTTTCTTTGGGCTAAATAGTTTGTAATTATTGCCTTGGACCCTTATATTGTTATATGTTTTGTAATAATAAATGCATCAAATTTAGACATGAACAAGTTAAGAATGTGGCCAAACATGATGTGCAACTATAAAAAGTTCAGGGTTTGATGGAAAAGGCACTTATAGGTAGGTTCATGGGTAAATTTTTCAATAGAAAAATACTAAAGAAGTGGTTGTTGGAACACTAGAAACCTATATATGTTATATTTCAGTATATAGTATAAATATTTGATGGAGATTCAATTCCCCCTCCACCTCCCCTCAAAGGAACCACTAAAGGTGTTTCACCCCCCATCCTCCCTTCACCCACCAAAAGTGTTTAAGGAACTATGGGTGAAGTGGACTTTTTTCCAGCCCTTGTTGTCCTCATTATTTATTTGTTCACAATCACTCTATCGTTTTCTACTTTGATTTGGATTTATTTGGTACATAGGGGAATGGTTGGCACATAAAAAATTCTATGAGATTTTTAATTGAATCCCATTACAATCCAACCGGAGCTCTATCCACCAACATTCCTTTGTGAATAGGAGTTGGCGTCGATGATGACAATGAGGGTGATGAAATAGGACAAGATACACTAAGTAGGCCTGGTATCTATACATTTTATCTTTGGCAAAGAGGACAGAATTAACAATGAAATATATATAATTGAATATTACATTAGGGTCTTTAGGCTTTGGATGGAACCCATCCATCATTCCCATCATACAAGCATCAATAACTTTGTCACTATCCCCTACTAAAATAATAGACAAAGAAAAGAGATTCTCACCTTGAGTTAGTCAGGTTATAGCCACAAATTTCTAGGTTTGGATGGAAATTTTTTTTCTAAAGTATTGAATCCATTGTCACCGAATTTCCTATCACCTAGTTCTGTAGAAACTTTCTCAAACTCCTGAAGATTTGAGATCACCGAATTGCCAAATCCCATGAAATCATGAAAGCCACTATCAATGGATGGCATGCTTTGGTCATTATTTGCCCCCTCGTCTATGTTAACTACACTATCATGAAAAAACGTGGACCGCCTATCTATCTCCCATCCCCTGGCTGGCAAGATTGATGGTGAGAATATTAGCAAGATCAATGAAGTATACCAGGTCTTTGTGCCAGCCAATTGCATTTGAAGAAATAATTTCAAAGCCTCGTCAACGATGCCTTTAAGGACATACCCTGATATCAACATATCAATTGTAATCACTAATCAGGTTAGGCTGAGCACTTTCTACTTCCATTCGATGAAAGAGATTCAAGGTCTCGTCACACTGCCAACTGTATGAATAGCCTATAATAATCACACTCTACGACACCACATCTCTTTCAATCATTATGTCAAACATTTTGCATGCATCCTCTAAAATCCCACATTTTCATACATATCCGTGAGCGCGTTACCCAAACAAATCATGGAGATCAAATCCCATTCTAAGAATAAGAATGTAACCATGTACCTTGATGCAAAATCTTGAATTTCAGACCTGTCTCTGCAATCTTGGAATTCTCGTCTCTATTATCACGGTTTTAAATCAAAGTAATTCATTGATTTTATAAAAAATTGCAGGGTTGCTTTCTTTCATTTTTGAGACTAAGCATAAAACAAATTACCACCACAATTAACAACCAAACCTTACTTCCAACAATGGTATACTTAAGCCTGAACGGATTTAGAAACTACTAAAGCAGAGATGGCTTCTTCTCATGGAATGTCTTTGGCATGCTTGGGATCTACAACAACTTATAGGAGGGAATAACATAATAGTGGCAAAGATGAAATGATTGGGGTGCATACCTGTCTGTAGCATTCCATAGAATTAAGCCAACGCCTTTTGTTTATGTCCATATCTTGAAGAGGCTGCAATTATGGCAGTCCATGCCACCACATCTTGATTGCGCATTTCGTCAAACATTTGGTGAACATCAGCCAAACATCCTACCACGACATACACAGTGACAAATTTAGGATTTTAGACATTATTCAAAACCCAAATCCTGAAAAAGCCATATTTAATTTTAAACTTGATTGATAATATTGTTTAACCATTCCTTTGGCGTGTGATCACTACAAAGATTACATGATTTGTCGGCGTTGATCTGGACCTGAGTTTGTCAGTTCTCTGTTGTCACGATTCTCGGCTTGCAACGATTATGGGTTAAGGAGAATAAGCATCATATTTGAATTCTTCTCATATTTCAAGAATATTTTGTCTTTTGTATAATGATATCAGTCATTGTTTGGATTAGTCCATTGGGTTTCTTGTTAATGAATATTTTGTGGTTCAATTGTACCTCGAGGACCTATTCATATTTTAAATGAAAAAATGACTGTTCCTTTATCAAGATACCTGGTTCATTCATAACAAGATTAAAATGTACTATTTGAGCTCACTCCATGCAGTTTGCAAGGAATATCTCCAACTATTTGATATCAAATCTTAACACCACTTGTATTTCTATTGCAAATGTCATTTGGGTCATTTGGGAAGAGATAGCAACCCATCAAGCTAAGAAGAAACACCCATCCTCTAGGAAACCATTGTTCCTAGACCATTCAGAAGGTTTTATGCAATATTTAAGAAGCAAATGCATCAATGAATAACTCTCAACTTAGGGAAGCCTCCAATGCTTGTATCATGGTGAAAAATGAAATGTCAAGGTGTAGATGCTTTATATGTGGAACTCC
>LPNX011131649.1:185523-256242 GCA_001517045.1 Pseudotsuga menziesii | reverse complement strand
CCCTATGGACCATTTTTTGTCCTTTGATGTTTCCTTGATCATCCCTAAAAACACATGAAAAATGCTATACGTGACTTTTAACCATATAAGCGCGTACATACGCGGGTTTGACCACTAAAACTATGTACATCGGGATGTGTGCATAATCCAAATCCTTTTAGAGTTTTCCTTGACATGGATCCAAATCATTTGACTCCTGGCCTTCCATATGCCTTGAGATCGCTTGGATTCGACCTTTCATTACCCCTCTGAAAAGCTATATAAGGAACCCCTTGGTACATTGAAAGCATAAGACAGAATTGAGAGAAATGAAATTATAGTCCATTGTTGCCGAAACTTATGCTTGAGTCTGCATCCCTTTGTCCCTTGGAGCACTTTTGTGTTCTTCCTAAGCTTGAATTTTGCTTGTGAGCTTGCTATCGAGACATGGAGGATTGAAGTGGTGGAGGCCCAAGTGGGGGATTCAGTTTCTTCGGTTCGTAGATGTGCCGTCAGAGGTTGTATCTTGTAATATCTGATTCATATTAATAGAAATATATTTTCCTATCCAATGATGTGTATTTGAATGTATATTTTATCCATGGGATCATGTCAAATGCTTTTACATTATTGATTATATATACTAGAATAGATCTAACACCACGATATATAAAATGCTTGTATTGTTTACTTGTTGTTGAGGAAGTAATATAGCAATTCAAGCTGAAGATTGGAAAGCTCAACGGGGATCTACTTCAACCATCTGGAATAAGGTACGAGGTCTAATCCTTTAGTGTTAGACATTTTATTTCTATTGCGTATTGGGAAATATTGATTTCTGGAGTCAATCTATCTGTTGTGGTACCCCAAGACATAAGAATTTCTCTTCGTAACACTCACCTGGACAGACACCTAGATATTGTTGTTTAGTGATCTTGGAGAATTAACTTACAATGAACTATTCCAAGATCCTAAAACCTAAGCTTGTTGGTGCACCCTAGAAAAGAAAAGAGTGTAATTCATTTTAGTTAGCGTTGATTTTAGTTGGCTTTATTATCAAAAAGGGATATGATTGTGCAACTGATGGTGTTATGACGCAAGAGGAAGTAAAATGCACAGCTAACAATCAATGCAAATGCATTGTGTCCATGAAAATAGGGTATGCTACTACGTGAAATGCACAACTCTTCTTCAAATGATGAATGCAAATTTCCTATATGAAGTCCTAACTAGTACTCCAAAGCAAATATATCTAGTGCAAGTACAATGCAAAGTGCAAAATGCAATGCATGATGATAAGCAAATGTTTTTGGATTTTTTGAAAATAAAAGAGATGTAAAAAGCAAAAGAATGATTCTATGACCCCTAGAATCTGCAAGCACACCAAGACAGCACTCAAGCAAATCACTAAGGTAAAAGAACTCTAATGCACTAATCTCAAACAAAAAATCGAAAATGCCATGACAATAACCATCTTAAAAAAAATTGTCCTAAAAAGAAATTGTTTCTGGTCAGAAACAGAGGTCAAAACAGGCTCAGGCAGTGCCAAAGGAGACTCAGCAAATAATAGCATTCACCCAACAACCAATTATCTTTGCCAAAAAGGCATACGCAACTGTTTGCAGTAAACCCGCGTGTATACATGGAAATATCAAAGGAAACCGCGTGTATACGCGACTGTAAATCAAAAACCCGTGTATAGGAAGAAAAGGTGCAAAAAATCAAGGCAAACAAGCAGGCTGAGACAAAATTTACACCAATCAGACTCTATCAGGCATACATGCCCCCAGACCCGACACAGAAATAAGAGAGAAAGAGAAATTCAAATTCATTGAATGCCGAGAAAACAACCCCCAAAGGACAACTACTAGGAACTCCCTAGCGGAGTCGCCAATTCTGTTATAGAGAGAAATTCCTATGGATTGGGGTACCACAACAGATAGCTTGACTCCAGAAATCAATATTTCCCAATATGTAATAGAAATAAAATGTCTAACACTAAAGGATCAGACCTTGTACCTTATTCTGGACAGTTGAAGTAGATCCCCGTTGAGCTTTCCAATCTTCAGCATGAATTGATCTGTTACTTCCTCAACAACAAGTAAACAATACAAGCATTCTATATATCATGGTGTTATATCTATTCTAGCATATACATACAATAATGTAAAAGCATTTGACATGATCCCATGGATAAAATATACATTCAAATACACATCATTGGACAAGAAAAGATATTTCTATTAGTATAAATCAGAGATTACAAGATACAACCTCTGATGGCACGTCTGTGAACTGGAGAAACTGAATCCCCCACTTGGGCCTCCACCACTTCAATCCTCCATCTCTCTATAGCAAGCTCACAAGAAAAAGGAAAGCTTGGGAAGAACACAAAAGTGCTCCAAGGGACAAAGGGATGCAGACTCAAGCATAAGTTCCGTCAACAATGGACTATAATTTCGTTTCTCTCAATTCTCTCTTATGCCTTCAATGTACTAAGGGGTTCCTTATATAGCTTTTGAAAGGGGTAATGAAAGGTCGAATCCGAGCGATCTCAAGGCATAGGGAAGGCCAGGAGTCAAATGAGTCAGATCCATGTCAAGGAAAACTCCAAAAGGATTTGGATTATGCACACATCCTGATGTACGCGGTTTTAGTGGTCAAACCGGCGTATGTACTCACTTATAGGTTTAAAAGTTGAGTATAGCATTTTTCATGTGTTTTTAGGGATGATCTAGCAAACATCAAAGGACAAAAAGTGGTGCATAGGGTCTAAGGAGTCTGCAACGGGACAGGGGAAGGCCATTCAAAGTGTGATTCACCTAGCATGGTGAAATTCGCTATAACACCATGAGCCACGAATCTTGCTTTATATTTTTCTATGCTTCCATCTGCAGCATTCTCGATCTTGTAGATCCATTTGGAAGTCACTACAAACTTCTCCTCAGGTCTTGGGACTACATCCAAAACATCATTCTTCATTATTGATTGGTACTCTTCGATCATAGCATCCTTCTATTCTTTATTTTTTGTTTCTTCTTCATAGTTGGAAGGTTCTTTATCAATGAAATCATATAATAAGGCTACGTAACTGGAACAAGACCTAGTTCTTTTCCTTTCTCTCAAACTCAGTGGAAATATTCCTCTTTGAAATTTACAATGAGTTCATCCTCACCGAACAAGTCATCATTGTATAGCAGGAGTATCACCAGTATTCCACATTCAACATTGAAGTGAAGGTTGGAATATTCTTTACTCTTGGTAATTCCTAAGCTCATCAAGAATATGTCCATCCTGCCATACCATGTCAAGATTCTCAAAATTAGAGATCTTCTATAGTCACTCCCTTGGAAGTGAAGCACCATCCTCCCTCTATATTTTGTACTCTATGTATGAGACCATTCGATACTAGAGTGTCAGGTAGCTCCCTCTATTACTGATCTTCTATGTACCCATCTATTCCATCTCTTAAGGTCAACATATACCAAGATACTCTATCTCGAACTTTTGTTGAAAGTTCCTCTTGCATTCATCTATGAGCTTGTTGTTCTATGTAGGATCTTGTTGTGAAGTCTAAGGGTCTGGTAGTTTGATCTCCCTTCTCAAGTTCAAATCTAGAAATTTTCGTTGATAGGAAGCTTAAAAATTTAAGAAATTGTGTGTGAAATGCAGAATTGGGTGCATGGTTTTCTTAATCAATTCTATGAAAGCGATCTTAGTTCTATAGAAAAGAAGATATGTAGTTTCCTTGTAATTATTTAAGTATAGTCGTTTAGATTTCTTTATTTTTCAAATCATATAAAAAACAAAAATCGTTGTCTTGTTTCATTTTCATTGCTGTTGGCTTCCTTGAGTAGTTAGAAGAATATTCCTTTATGCATGTGATTAAGAAGGCATATGTTTCTAGACATTAAAAGTAGTTCTTTATTTCTCCTTTCAGAGATATTTTATGCTTAGTGTCGGAAATGCTTGTGTGTTTGGATATTTGTTGAAAAATATTGAAGTTAAATTGTTGAAAGTGACATAGTATATTTGCTTTAGAAAAAGAAAATTTTCTCCCTTACTCTAGGTAGCATTCATCGAAGAGAATAGCTGCACCACATTTAGTTCTTAACGTTGCATATTGATCCACATTCCTCAAACATTCACTAGCCATAAATATTAAATCAATAGTAGCTTAGGTTAAAATGTTTCAAGTGATTTGAGTGATAGGATAGAGACATGTTCCAGGGTCTTTAAACATAGGAGGTGTCATTATTTTCCTACACTACATCCTGAGGATCGTGTGTTTCTTCCACGTGTTGGAGGAGTTAGTCGATGATCCGACTAGTCAAGTTAACCGACTAATCAAAGATTAGGTTGGCCTCCAAAGGTAATGTCGGTTGACCGAACTGAAAAGTAGTTACTCATAACCATTTTGTAATCATATATAACAGGATGTTGAGCCAGTTAAGAACTTGGTTCAGTTTTGTATATGTATGGACCCTCATGTGATTCTATAATATAATCTGTTATTCTACTATCTGTTCTTGTCTCTTGTATCTATATGTTTATGTGATTCTATATGTGTATTATTAGTAACCTTATGTGATCTGTGAGATTACAACATTGGTTTCGTTTCCAGGGGTACATATATGGATGACATCACCATAATTAAATTATATCAGAGCAATAGATAAAGAATTGGTGGGAGCGTAAGATTTCAAATTATTTACAAAACTACATGAGAAGAAACAGATTGACCATTGCTCAGGAGAAGGAGAAATTCTTCATCGAAACCCATGATAAATTTATAGAATCGGTGCCTCAGTTGTTGAAAAAACTATTAGATGAAGCTAGAAGCAACAAATACCAATAATTACTTAAGAGACTGATCTGAGGAGGAAGAACAAACCTGTCAAAGTTGTTTGAGAAAATTGTAGATGAATTATGTCAAGAACAAGCAGTAAAGGAAAGAGTTTTAGTTGAAAGTATTGAAAAAAGATTCTATACCGAATTTACTAAGCAATTTCTTTGTTCTCTACCAACCCTATTGTTCAAATTTCTAATCGATGGCAGAGTAGGTCACATAGTCGAACCTTGTCGATCAATCATCGAATCTCCTGCAAACACTAACTGGGAAGAAAAACAGAAGGCGTGGGAAAAATTTATTGCAGAAAGGGAGTGGGAGTACTTCTTGAACAAATAGACAGAATTATCCGATCTTACTAAAGCATTGGATAGGCTATGGGGGGGTAGTTGGCCATGTATCAGGGTAGAGTAAAAGGATTCTAGTCGACCTAACAAATACCACCACCAACAATGAAAAGTTGACCTAAGAAGGAAATTAAGCAGACATGACTCATAAAGGTACATCAGACCTACAAAAGATAGAAAGGGAGAAGAGGTAGAAAAGAAGGGAAGATATATGAGAGCAAGCTATAGCGCTCCAAATAATAATGGTTTCCAGGGTGACAGAGCATTAGGAAAATCCACCGTAGTTGGCTCATGACCGATAGGAAGAAGGAGTAGATGACGAAGTGTCACCGATGGAAGAATATTTGTGGATAGAGCAATGAGAATATCTCCAACTAGAAATACACCAAGAGGTAAGACGGCTGTCCCTGATAACTCTGAGTATCTGAGGATCATTATCGAGAAGGACCCGAGACTAAGAGCTGGTGAGTTTGGTGTATCGAGCCGACTAGACGATGAAGTAAATGATGACAATCATCTAGTGATCCATCGACTAGAGGAAGGAAATTGGGTTACACTTTAGGGGTACCCAGCCAACCAAAGCATCCATTTACTCTACCCTCGACATGAAGGATCCCCCCTGCCAAACACAACTTTAAAAAACACCAACCAATTGGACTCACAAACAAAAAAACACAGTTGGACATCGACAGAAGAAGTCAAAACTGACCGACAAGTTGTCGAAACAGAACCAACAAACAAACGATATAACAAAAACAAAAGCTCCATTGAGACCAGCTGTGGAATAAGAAATACACAGAATATCACACTACCCCCACCACCACCCCCGCCATTTCCACCTCCTGAAGGAGAAACCGACACCGACATGGGGCACGATTTAGCACATGTTCCCCTCTATGAGGGAAAAGAAGACCCCATATGACATTGGTTCATCTGTGAGTTGACATGGGAGTCCAATCAAGTTAAAAACGAAGATAGACAGATGGAGGAGTTTGCAGGTGCACTGCAAAAAAGAGCATTAACTTGGTATATGACCTATACCAAAAGAACACCTAATGCATCCAAAGTAGAGATCAAGCAACAATTTCTTTCCTTCTTCAAAACACCAGATGCAAAGCATCTGGGAGTGAAAAAACTCAAGTCTAAGGTTTAGAAACCAACAGAAACCGTTCAAGACTATGATAAAAGATGAAAATACCTTTTGAGTCAAATATACTATGTTATTAATGAACAACTACTGATTCAATGGTTTCTTGTAGGACTTCCCCAAAATCTCCGATGACACATAAGCCTCGATACATTTAAAACGTATGAAGAAGCACTAACAAAAGATCTGTAGGTCGAAATGGATGAGGTCTAGATAGCATATCCTATTGTCGATGTATGAATTGAAGAACAATTAGAAATCATGCAGAAATACTTACGAGAACTGAACCTCAAGGGTTAGTATATTTGATGCACAAAATGTTCTACAGTTGGCCACACCGAAGATAATTGTTGATAGGACGCAAAATGACAAGATGTCCATTTTGTTCAAACAAAAATTTTCTGTGATATTTGTCAAGAGCATGGATATCATACAACAAATTATTTCCCATACAACATGAAGAATGGTGAAACTTCCTGGTGTGCGATCCGTGAAATTAAGAGCCACGTGACAACCGACTGCCACTTAAATCTGAAAAACCAAAAAAACTATCAAGAAGTCTACCAAATAAACACCGTGGCCCAAAACAATGATAATGTCTCAAACAAAAAAAACGTACCAAACAATCGACAATATGAAGGTCGCAGATACGAATGCCGATTCGACAAGCGTCATGGAGGATTTGTAGGTCGAGGATGATTCTCTAGAAATCATGATAATAGACCATGATGGCCGATTCAATGCTTCACATGTTGTAAATAAGGACACCGGTATGCATATTTTCCATACAAAGACATAACCAACTTAAAATTTTGTACTAGTTTTGGTGTGGCTGACCACTCATTAGAAGACTATCCCACCATACTTGACAAAATTAATAAAAAGAAGAATGTTAATGTCCTTTCTTGTGTTCAAAAAAGTAATATAATTTTCACAAAGAACCTACACATAGTAACTAGACAAGGAATGAAAACAGGAGGTGACAATCCAAGAATAAGCAAGATCAAAGATAAAAATGAATATCCTAACCCTATAAAACAAAAACCATTGTATAACGATGCATCAAGCATGTTTCAGGAATTTGCTAGACAAGAATATGTAGATGACAATTTGTAGAAAACACTTCACAAACTATTAAACCTAATACATAAAGATAAGCCAGTGGCACAATTCATTGATCTACTTCACAATATTAGAAACAAAAATGACATAGATAAATAGACTAAGAGTATGTGCAACTTAAATAAAAAAGATAAGAATGATGCCGACCCACTAGTCGATCTCGAAATAGAAGGTTATCACATTCGACAAGTCATTCTAAACTTTGGATACCAAGTAAATATCATGAAGAGAGACACATGGGAATAGTTGGGTAGGCCTCGGATAAATGAATCAGGCATATATTTAAAACTGGTTGACCAAGGATTGATCGAACCCATTGGGGTTTGGAGAAATGTCAATACAACAATAAAAGGCCTTTCGACAAAAGTTGATTTCGATATCATTGACCCTAAGGAAGGATCCAACACCTTTCCATCCTTGGTAGGATTCCCATGGGGAATAAAAATGAAAGCATCTATCTCATTGGACAAAGAAAGGATAAAAATAAAAGGGAATGGACACAAAGTGATTGTTCCCATTCACCCTTCACAAGGAGAACCCTGGATTGAACCTATCGATGAAGAATTCGATGTTTGAAAACTCTACCAGATTCAAAATAATGAAGATTATAATGAACCTAATATTTAAGGAGAACCTAATTTAGAGAACAATGACTTGGTTGGATATAAATTAGATGCTGAATTTTATGATTGTGAAGTTGAAAACTATGAAACAAAAACAAGGGGTTGCTGGACCATTGAAGCTGTCTAGAGGAAACCAACTCGACAATGATTTTCTATATCGATTATTCCAAAAATATTTGAGAATAAAAAAAGGGAATATCGCTCTTTAGCATCAACAAAAACAGATAATAAATAGATTCTTCGGTATAGAGTGAGAGAATCACCAGTTCTCCAGGTAGAACAAGTCTCTAAGAACCTAGGTGAACATGCCCGACTTCAAAGCCTGGTCAAAATGTTTACAGGACAAGATACTTGATTGTGGGATACCCATCAGTCAAGACTGCAAACATGGACAACATCTTCAACATTCTTCGTAGAAATTTTTGGAGGAAGGAATCTAACAAAATAGGCACAAATACTTGTCTTCATCCAAGGGAAAGACCCAGAAAATCATATAAGAATATGTGAACAAGAATGGAGAAGACTTGGTTACAAATATGAGCGTACATGGGCACACTTGTCTCCATCGACATTAGATGACCTACCTAACAGGTGGTACAAAATGGAAGAAGCACGAGGAAATACATTCATGTAGAATGGACTTAAAGAAAATTTTATTAAGGACTTTAGATTTTAACCGAAAGATGGAAAATTAGTCTAAGCTACAAAACAATTAAAAATATTTATACAACCGACTAATAAAAAGTCGACACAAAATAAAATACGACCAAACGCAACATGCCATGACATTCAATCTAACAAACTACCTCAATAAAAAAGACTCCAATTGGAAAATGAATATACATATGGGAAAAGTTTTCAGTGGAAATATGATCACCCGGAGACGACCAAACCAATCAAAATGATACTCAAAGTCGAAACAATGGACAAAGTTGATCCCGACCGAATGACGGAAGTAGACTTTCCAACAACATTTTCATAGTTCAAAGAAGGTAGTCGACATATTAATGAAAGTAAAGCACCAGAATGGATGGATGTGAAAGTAAAAACTAAATAAATCTAATAGACCGGAAATGGAAAATTTGGCGATTACTGGAGCAAAGAACAAAATACAAAAATCATTGACTTATTAAAGTAATTTCAAGATGTATTTGTGCAAGATTACAAAGACTTAAAAGGATTAGTAGAAAAAATGGGCGAGATGAAAATAGACATCAAACCCGATGCCTGACCTGTCAAGAAAAGACCTTACAAATCGGCTCACAAATATAAAGAAATAGTAAAAAAGAAGATCGACAATATGTTGATCGACGGAATTATTTACCCCATAGACCAGTTGAAATGGGAAATCCCAATGGTCATCCAACTGAAAAAGCATGACCCGAAAAAAACTATGAATCTATGTCAACCTCCGAGGATTAAAGAAGGTTACCCTAACAGACCCATTTCCAACTCCATACGCCGATGAGATCTTAAATGAATTCATAGGACATGAATGCTACTCATTTATAGAAGCATTCTTAGGGTATAATAAGGTGCCAATAGCCAAGAAGACCAGAAAAATAAAACTTTTGTATCTGAATTTGGCTCATTCGCTTACGGAGTAATGCCATTCAGTCTCAAGAATGCACCTACAATGTTTTCAAGAATAGTTGTCAAAACATTTCAATAATACATTTAATGGAAGTATACTTCGATGATTGGATGATCTATTCCATGCTAAGAGACCATTGTAAGTGGCTAAGGTTTATGTTGGAATGATGTCGATAGATTCAATTATCTCTCAATATAAAAAATGCATATTATTAACCCCTATAGGAATCCTACTAGGGAATATTGTATGCAAAGAAGGTATCAAGGTCGACTTCGCTAAAATAAAAATTATCCTCAACTTAAAACCACTGGTTAATCCAAAACAGGTCAGATTACTATTGGGTCATATAGGGTATTATAGAAAATTCATCTGATACTATTCAGATATGACTTACCCATTGGAAGAATTGCTAAGAGAATATCAGGAGTTCGACTGGACAAAAGAATGTGATATATATTTTGACACATTAAAAAGTAAAGTACTCGAAGCACCCATTGTCATATTTCCAAACTGGTCAATCAAATTCGATGTGAATATTGATGCTTCAGAATTAGTAATAGGTGCAATTCTGACACAACCTGGGGAGGACAAAATGGATTACCCAATCATATCCAGCAACAGAAAATTAAACAAGGAAGAACACAATTACTCAAAAAAAGAAAGGGAGGCATTAGGTGTGGTCTTTGAACTTCAAAAGTATCGACATTACCTACTAGCTAATACCTTCATATTCTATACCAATCACCAAGCACTAAAATACCTTGTCAACAAATATTTGAACCACGAAAGGATCTGTCGTTGGCTATTACTGTTCCAATAATTTTAATTCAAGGTAGAATCTTGACCAGGTCGATTGAATGTTGGAACTGACATGGGGGAGGAGCCGACATGAGTCGAAGATGACTTGCCGAACACTTATTCTGAGTAGAAGCTGTTCCTACAAAATTAGAAGAAATAGCACAATTTTTGGAGAATGGTAAGCATCAGATGGAATGAGCACGAAAAAGAAACAAATTTTAGCCATGAAATATGCATCATATAGTCTCATTAATGGATTCTTATATAAAATGGTTTTGGATGAATTACTCCGTCGATGTGTGTTAGAACATGAATGAGAAAACATTATGCACAAAGCACAATATGGAATGGAGAGAAGACACTTTCAGTCGGATACAACTACAAAGAAAATCCAACAATCAGGACTATGGCGGCTGACACTGTGCAAGGACTATAAACGTTTATGGGAAAATGTGATCGTTGCCAATGTCTAGGTCTACCGCTACCTAGTATATAAATGTCTTAATATCAGTAAACGCAATCCTCACATTTGAAATCTGGGCCATCAAATTTATAGGTCCATTCCTAGTCCCAACAAAAAAGACAGGTGCAAGGTATATTATAATAGTAGTAGAATATATCACTAAATGGGAAGAAGCAGAACCTGTCGACTCCTGTTCTAGTGAGGTAGTTGCTAAATGCATATATGAAAACATTATCACTAGGTTTGGCTTCCCTATAACATTAATTAGTGACCAAGGTTCACACTTAATCAATAAAACAATCACAACACTAATAGAACAGTTCAAAATTGACCACTGACAAAGCACATCCTATCACCCTCAGTCGAATGAGGCGGTAGAAGCATTCAACAAAACACTGACAAGGGGTCTAACAAAAATATACAATACCAACAAAGATGAATGGGATGATAAAATCCCTGCAGTATTATAGGAGTATAGAACAACATATAAACGTTTGGCCGACCAAACTCCCTTTAGACTAGTCTACGACTAAGAAGCAATCGTTCCTTTTCTTTTTCGACAAAATGTACCAGTGATATCCAACATCTTACATATCAATATCAAGGAACCAATAAAGTATCGACTAATGCAATTATCTAAACTGGAAGAACACTGAATTCTTGCTATACAACACGAAGAAATTCAGAAGCAACAACATAATTCTTGGCACGACTGAAACATCAAAAATAAGAATTTATTGGTCAAATATCTTGTGTTACCATACAATAATCAGGTGAAAGAAAAACCTTAAAAGTTACACACATAATGGATGGGACCTTACATTGTTGAATAAATCAATGCAATGGATCCGTTCGACTGAGAAAATTACAGGGCACAGTATTTTGGAAACTCATAAATGGTGCTCGACTAAAACTCTACAAAAACTAAAATAAAAAATAAAAAAAATAAAAAGAAAAGCGGTTTCATAACTGCTAACAAAAACTATAAAAAATAGAAAAATAAAAAAATATAACTCCAAAATAAATCAAGGAAAACCAAAATGAACTTCGACAGGTGTAGTAGACCACCATTTGACAATAATCAACATTTTCACCATCAACATACCACAGATCAACCATACCATCGACATCGACAAGAAGATCAAAACGTTAAATCAACCCATCATGACTATAGTCAGAAGGAGCGCTGAAACTAGAGCGTATTAAATCAGCCTTCATTAGAGGGCCCTTTACCATCAAATATTCCATTAATAGCACCATCGACAATATCTCCATCCGCTCCTCCTATAAATACTACACCAATCGAAGATCACATACTGTTTCATCAAGATCTAGAGCGACAGAATTACCAGACGCTTGTGAGAAAATCAACTAAGAAGGAATATGAATCGAAAATCGATAAAATGGCCTGAAAGCAAACCAAATCAATGAAATCCAAACTAAAATATTTAGAATCCATTGTAAGTCCACTATTGAAACGGTTACAAATCATTAAAAATGTGAAAGTGCAGGAAGTTTCATGTGCACAACATTGGGAATAAATCAAAGAATGGGCTTACCGGGGTAAGTCAAGGATGACAGGGGAAGAAGAGAAGGTAAACCATAGAACCATTATGAAATTTATGAATGCACCTCTCATGGCAAGTTTTGGAGGAACAAAGGAAACTATTGTAAAATTCATAAACAACCGATACCACAATGGGAAGTTCTACTTCGACACACCAGTGGAAATATCAGCCCAAAACATTTACAAAAGGACTAGGTTGTCCAAAAAAGGAGACCCTATTCCTATAGGCATCAAGGAAGGATTGGTCAAAAGACTAACAAGAACACCAACAGGGAAAAACTCAAAAGGGCTTATAATTGAAAAAGTCCAAACCACCACACCAAAAATAGTGGCCAAAATCGATCTGTAGGCCGGACTGTCATAGGACGCTTGAAGCTAGACATGTTGGAAGCTGTCGACTGCATAGAAAACACATGAAAGGTATTTTTTTGGGTGCAATATATGGCTAACATGCTCAAATCCATGTGCGAGAAGTGCCAGGAATCAAGTGCAATAATTAGATTTCCCTCACTCTTAATGTGGATAGCCATGTACCACCTATGTCGAGTCAGGAATAAAGAATTCTTGGAGACATCCAGGTTTCATATGTGGCGCTTTAATCCTTTTTCAATGGCTAGAACCCCACTAGAACAAGAAGAAAGAAAAGTGTTCTTTGAACACTAGTTTTAAAATCTTCTAGTCTGAACAGCCAGATAGAGGGTGCCGCAAAACATCCGAATATGTCTACCTCGTACAACACATGTCCAACTAGAGCTCAACCAAAGAGTAGTATAGCATAAGAAAGGGTTGAAAACAAAGGAAAATCCACTCGAATACTACCCAACACTTGAGGAGATCTTCATAGATATGCTAGGAAGTCCAAAACCAGCATCAACATACCAGAAGCTACAAAAGCAACCAATTAACACATTATAGAACCATTTACCATCTAGGAGAAGGAGGAATAATATGAATTCAACCTTCATATTAGTACTTTCACTTTAGAAGACAGTCCAGCAGATGATAAAACCCCCCTCCAAATTGAAAATGTTCCAACTGAACAACAGGATGTCACACTGATAGAACAAAGCCTTATCATCCCGACTTAATAGCAGCAGAAAGGAGAAGCATAGATAGAGAAATATATTCAATTAGACAACCCAGACTATGCCATGACAAAGGAAAATATGAACAAAATAGCTAAGGAAATATAAACTTCAAGGAAAAAGAAAGGAACTCAGGAAAAAGGGAAGGGGAAGCGCAAGCTCATCTTATCAGAGGAATCAAAAGATGAGTAATAACAACTTGCTACTATTTCCGACATACTGAAGGATGCTACAATAAACAAGGTATCAGTCGAGACCCAATTCAAGAAGTTTTTCAAATCAAGAGAAAAGCAATACAGGATTAAAAAGGTAAGAACTACTACCCCTCCCAAAATAAACCTTATCGATCTAACTCCATAATCACCAAGACCTTCTTCGAATAGAATAACACCAGATGAAACCATGGCCATATCACCAATTTACAATGAAATTATCCCTAGAACCCTTAGGGAAAAAAATGACAAAGATGTTGAACTTCAGCGATTTATCAACAATATGCCAAATCTATTCCTTAAATCCTAGTAGATCACCACCACCCATAAAATTGTCTGTAACACCCCAGTTTTGACCTCGCTTGCATTAAAAATGTATATGATGTATATATTGTTAGATTTTTAACATTTAAGATAGAATTATTTTAGGATCTTCAACTGAGAGAATAACAAGCACAACAATCAAACACAAGAGACAAAGAACACAATGTTTTTCCTCTAGGAAACCATAAAAGGAGAAAACCCCAGAACTTCCTCAAAGATAGAATCAGCACCAAAAGTAAAACCCCAAAACAGTACGATGATCTCCAGACAATAATAGATTCTTTCTTTGTAGCCCCAACAACTTCTTCTCTCTCAGCTATGCGCTACAACTGAGTGTGAGTGAGTGTGTGATAAATAAAGAGGCTACTAATTCCTGACTTGACAATAACTCGTTAGGGTCGACTTCTTTAGGAGAGTCTAATAACCCTAGGGCCCCGAAACTGTGGGGACATTAACCCTTGAACAATAGGAGGGTTACCCACAATGACTTGACATGACTTGTTTACATTATTGAATCTACCGATAGGAACATTGGGGCATGACATGACTCAAATTCATTACAGATACTTCCCAGAATAAACATTGGGGTATAAGACATACGATATACAAGTTAATACATTCCAAAGTTACAAATACATCAACACTCCCTCTTAACTAGGAAGGTATTCTCTTGATACAATTTATCAGCACAGGTCTTCTTCTATGTATCATCTAGATCATCAATGAGTTCTCGTCATCTTCATCTTCAAGTCATCTTCATCTTGATATGGATCATCACTACTGAATCATCTCTATTGGATCATCATCACTGGATCTGGATCATCATCACTCGATATGGATCAAGACTAGGTCATCATCATGGGTGCTATCTCTTGATTCTTCTCATCATAGGAAGTTCTACAGAGCCACCCCTTTTTCATGCTGGTTGTACATCTACAGAGCTATTCCTTTTTCATACCGGATGTATCATCATAGAGCTAGTGCTTTTTCATACTAGATGTGGCATCTACACAGAGCCATTCCTTTTTCATACTGGATGAGTCTTCATAAAGCTAGTCCTTTTTCATACTAGATGTGGGATCTACACAGAGCCATTCCTTTTTCATACTAGATGAGTCTTTATAGAGCTAGTCCTTTTTCATACTAGATGTGGGATCTACATAGAGCTATTCCTTTTTCATACTAGATGTGTCTTCACAGAGCCATCCCTTTTTCATGATGTATGTGGGATCTACACAGAGCTAGTCCTTTTTCATACTAGATGTATCTTCAGAGAGCCAGCCATTTTTCATGTTGGATGTGGGATATACACAGAGGTATTCCTTTTTCATACTATATGTGTCTTCATAGACCCATCCTTTTTTCAAGCTGGATGTGGGATCTACACAGAGCTAGTCCTTTTTCATACTAGATGTGTCTTCACAGAGCCAACCCTTTTTCATGCTGGATGTGGGATCATCACATACATTTGGAAATGGAAGAAACCAATCCTCTCACCATGTCCTCTAACCATGTCACAAATCTTACATTCGACCATGGAAGGAACCAATCCTCTCACCATGTCGGAAGGGCACAGAACTTACATCTGACCATGGAAGGAACCAATCCTCTCAACATGTCAGAAAGGCACAACACTTACATCTGACCATGGAAGGAACCAATCCTTTCACCATGTTAGAAGGGCTCAGCATGAACTCATTACTACTCCTCTCTACACCATATCTTTGATATAGTGATACTTGATCTCGATATGCTTCGACTTGTCATGGAACACCAAGTTCTCTGACAACTTCACACAACTCTAGTTGTCACAATATATACAAGTAGCATCTAACTAGAGATCAAATAAATCAGATAGTAGCTTCCTCAACCATACTGCCTCACAACTAGCTAAACAAGATGAGACATACTCTGCTTCAACTGTACTCAGTGCCACACATGATTGCTTCCTGCTAAACCAAGAGATCAAACCTAATCCCATACTGAAGCAACACCCTGAAGTGCTCTTCCTATTGATGGAATTTCCTGCCCAATCTGAATCAACATAACCCTCCAGGTTAATCTTCTAATCATCCTTATACTTGAGCCCATAATCAACTGTACCCCTCAGGTACCTCAGAATATGCTTTGCAACAATCAAGTGAACATGTCTCGGATCTATCAGGAACTAGCTCAAGGTGTTCACAACAAATCAAATGTTTGGTCTTGTATTCGTCAAGTACATCAAGGACCCAATCATTTGAAGATACATCATGGCATCAATCGACTCAAATTAAGCATCACTCAATAGATTCAGGTTTGATGCCATAGGTGTGGTTAAGGCCTTGCAGTCCATCATCCCAAATATCTTTAGGATCTCTACTGCATACGTCCCTTGTCTGAGGAATATTCCATCTGCATTCTGCCACACCTCCATGCCTAGAAAATAATGCATCATACCCAAGTCCTTCATTTCAAACTCGGCAGCAAGCTTTCTCTAATCAATCGATCCATACCTGTTACAAACATATCATCTACATACAGTAGGAGCATCAATGGGTTTCCATCTTCAACCTTGTAGTAAAGGTTGGAATCTTCTTTACTCTTAGTAAATCGCAAACTGGATAGAAAGCTGTGAATTATGTCATACCATGTCCTGGGTGCCCGTTTCAAACCATACAGGTATTTCTTCAATCTACACACATGAGACTCCCTATGATGTGTCTCAAAACCAAGTGGCTGCTCCACATACACTTCGTCTTCCACTACACCATTCAAGAAAGTAGTCTTGACATCCATTTGGTGTATCTTCCATTTCATTACTACAGCCAGAGCAAGTACTGATATGATGGAAGTGTATTTGGCTACAGGTGAAAATTTTTCTTCATAATCTATTCCTTCTTTATGGGAGAAGCCATGAGCCACAAATCTTGCTTTATATTTTTCTATGCTACCATCTACAGCATGCTTGATCTTGTAGATCCATTTGGAAGTCACTACAAAATTCCCCTCAAGTCTTGGGACAACATCCCAAAACATCATTTTTCATTATCGATTGGTACTCTTCGATCATATCATCCTTACATTCTTTCTTTTTTGTTGCTTCTTCATAGTTGGAAGGTTCTTTATCAATGAAATCACATAATAAGGATACATAACTGGAACAAGACCTGGTTCTTTTCCTTTCTCTGTGTGATTATTTTGAAGCCCCATATCTTTCTGCACCTTGGATAGCTTCTCATACCCAAGTAGGTTTCCTCTTGTGAGGATTATTCTCCTGAGGTGGACCTATAGGTTCTTGAGGTTCTTCTATTTCTCAATATTCTTCTTGATATTCTTAGTTCATGGTTTTGTCATGAGTTCTGGGTGCTTCTATTTCTTTAGGTTCTTCAACGGGTCTCTTTCTAGATTTGTTGTAATCTGAGTCTTCATCAAATGTCACATTCCTGCTGATGTTGATATTCTTGAATCCTGGGAAGTATATTCTGTAAACCTTCAAGCTTTCAGAGCATCCCATAAATATACCCTTCCTTCCTGAAGGATCTAACTTTGTCCTCTTTTCTTTCGGAATGTGTATGCACACTGGACAGCTGAATATTCTGAGATGGATGACTTCTGGTTTCTTGCCGGAAAAGACTTATTTAGGTGTCTTATTCTTGAGTACTCTGTGTGGAGTACGGTTCTGTACATACACCGTTGTTCTTGCAAATTTTTCCCATAGATGCATGGGAATATCTTGATCATGAATTATGGCCCTTGCAGCTTCCATGATCATTCTATTCTTCCTTTCTACAACTCCATTCTGTTGTGGATTATATGGAGTGGTTAACTCCCTCTTAATCCCTGAATCTTTGCATAATTCTTTGAATTCATTCGAAGTGAATTCTCTGCCATTAATTGATCAAAAAATGTTGATCTTATTTTCTGTGTGGTTCTCAATCAAGGCTTTGAATTCCTTGAACATGTTGAATACTTCATCTTTGTTCTTCATAAAGTATATCCATTTCTTCCTAGAAAAATCATCAATGAAAGAAACATAGTATACATACCCACTTAATGAACTGGATGACATCGAACCACATACATCGGAGTCTATGAGTTCCAAGATTCCTTTTTCCTTGCTCTCACTACTTGGAAATGTATTCTTTGTGTTCTTTCCTTTTGCACATCCTTTGCAAACACCATCCTATTTTGGCTACATTTCTAGAAGACCTTCAACAACTTTGCTTGCAAGTGGTAGTGCTCTGTAATGCACTTGTGCAAGCCTTCTTTGACAAATTTCATTTGGCTCCACTGAGTCGTGAACCAAAGTTTGTTCTAGTTGGCCCTTCAATTTGTATAGAGCTCCTTCTTGTTCCCCAATCACTATTACATCACCAAAATTCTTTCCCTTTGGCCACATAAGAACTTGACCATCTACAAAATCAACCCTCATTCCTTTTGCATCCAATGCAGATATGGAGAAGAGGTTCTTCTTTAGTCTTGGTAAAAACAATAAATTTTTCATCTTCATAGACTTTCTAGAGTCTAGCTTATAGGAGGATTCACCACTACCTTTTATTGGATACTGGTAGTCATCCCCAAGTTTCACCTTGTGAGGTGACTCATGTTTAGATAGTTTCACAAATGATTCTTTGAATCCTGTCATATGCTTGGAAGCACCACTGTCTATAAGCCAATCATTGCTTCCATGTGAGATAGTTTCCGTGAGAGCGGATATCAACACATATTCTTCATCACTTGAATAATCATCACTTTCTTATCTGATTCTCTTTGTGGAAGGTTCATCATCCTCTACAGCATGAGCATGATGTCTTCTCTTGTTTCCTCTTTTCTTCTTTGAGTTCCCTTTGTTAGGGTAGTATTTGGATATGACCTTTCTCATCACATGTGTAACATCTAATAGTAGAAATATCTCTTCTAGAGTGTGAAATCTTACCTTTGGAGTGATGATGGTGCCTTCTGGTTTTCTTAGTGTGGGCTGTGAGAGCTTGATCTTCACTTCCCATCTTTTCTTCTTGAGCTGCTATCTGATATTCTTCCCATAGTCTACTGAACTTGAATAAGTTCTTTCTAGCACAGATCCCTTGAATGAAAGAGTCACATGC
The DNA here is from genome assembly GCA_001517045.1 of Pseudotsuga menziesii. Lineage (NCBI taxonomy): Eukaryota > Viridiplantae > Streptophyta > Pinopsida > Pinales > Pinaceae > Pseudotsuga > Pseudotsuga menziesii. The sequence goes on along the minus strand of LPNX011131649.1, from coordinate 237,045 downwards.
CCTAGGTAGACCATTCAGGGTGATCATCACAATCTCTGCATTCTCCACTTCTTCATCTACTGCTTCCAGTTGTTCCTTGATATGAGAGACCCTTATAAAGTAATATTGGATGGTCTCTGCATTCTGGATCTTTACATTCTTCAGTTGGTTTCTCAGAGTCATATTCATGTTTATGTTCTTCCCTTCAAATAGTTTGGTTAGGATATCGAACATAGCTTTAGTTGTCTTTAAGGAGGACACCTGTGGTATGAGGTGATCCCTGATTGAATCAGCAATAATCCTCTTAGCCATAACCAACTTCTTCTTATGTAAGGCCTTAGCCTCATCTCCCTCTGGAACTAGAACCTCCTCATTGATATAGGAGTCCAACTCATTTTCTACTAGGACCAGGGAGATCCTATACTTCTAGGCTCGGAAGTTATCATCTCCCTCAAGATTTTCATCAAGCTTGGTATGATGAGACATCTTAACTAAGAGTCTCAAATGGAAATACAAAATATTTAGATCTTACCAGGTCAAGATGTTGGATCTATATTTGGAGATGAATTTTTGCAGTGCTGGTTCAGGAGCAGATTAGGGTTTGGATTTCCTAAAGTTATGTCCAACCAAATGCTTTGACCTTGATCTCTAAACTTTGATTTTGAGGAGGATATCAATCTAGGCCTAGGCTCACTCAAAAATTCCAATTCTGTTGAAATCCCTAATTTTCAGCAGCAGTGTTCGGTCCAAAACTGAAAAAGCTCAGAATCAGATTCTTCTTTGACAGAAAGATGCACCCTAGGGAGGAGAGTCATCCCAACCTTCTTTTGCTGAAAATATGTGGAGAGAGATCAAAAAAGTAGGAAGCCCTAGTTTCTGTAGTTGCACAGTGTCTTCTTCTCAGGTTAGCTCTGATACCATGTTAGATTTTTATCATTTAAGCTAGCATTATATTAGGATATTTAACTGAGAGAATAACAAGCACAACAATCAAACACAAGATATAATGAACACAATGTTTTTCCTCGGGGAAACCATAAATGGAGAAAACCCTGCAACTTCCTCAGAGATAGAATCAACACCAAAAGTGAAATAGTAAGATGATCTCCCGATAGTAGTAGCCTCTTTATTTATAGCCCCAACAACTTCTTCTCTCTCAGCTATGCACTAAATCTGAGAGTGAGTGAGTGTGTTGATAAATAGAGAGGCTCACTCTCTATTTATACTAATTCTTGACTTGAAAATAACTCACTAGGGCCGACTTCTCTAGGAGTGTCTAATAACCCTAGGGCCCTGGAACTGTGGGGACTTTAACCTTTGAACAATAGGAGGGTTACCCACAATGACTTGACATGACTTGTTTACATTATTGAATCTCCCAATAGGAACATCGGGGCATGACATGAATCAAATACATTACAGATACTTCCCAGAATAAACATTGGGGTACAAGACATAAGATATACAAGTGAATACATTCTGAAGTTACAAATACATCAACATATATTGTAATTAATTGTGGTCTGGAGCTAAAGGCAAAAGCCCCACCATCGATTTAATTATATGGTGTTATGGCGATTAAAATCGTTGTTGATGGTATATCGTGCTATTCGACACATATTAATTTTGGCATCATGTAAACATGCATTTTAATTAAAAATACCCATAACCATCTATTTCAATGCAACCATAATGAAAAGGGAATGATTTTACCAAGGATAAGGAGGGGGAATTATTTAACCTTCGGAGTCAATAGGGAAAAGCCAGATGTCAATAGGAGAACCCATCAATCAGTCCACTACCAAATTAAATTCTCTAAATTTAGTTTGGGGAAGTTATTTCCTGAGAAAATGTTTTGCATGGGAAGTGGTGGGTGGGAGGACTGTCGGTCCTTTCCCACATGCACACTCCACCAAGGGATCCATTCCTCCTCATGTGGGAAAGGGAAGAAGAGAACCCATTCTTCCATTTTTTTTCCATATTCTCACACAGAGATGGCTGTTTTCTCTCCTCACACACAGGTTTTAGTATTTTTTCCTCACACAGAGGACTGGGAGAGCTGCCTTACCTCCACAATTTTGTTGTGTGTATTTCTCTTCAACTTGTGGTTCTGTGCATGTGAATTCACCTTCATGCAGGTTGCATTCCCTTCCTCACGCAACTGAGAAATCCCTGGTGGTTCCCCCATGAATTTTGGGTTGTTGTGGGTTCTTGTTGAGTCATTTTGGCCATGATAGGGCCAAGAGCGAATCTGGAATCGAATTGCTTAGTTTGAATCGTGTATTTCCCAAGTTTCCATTCCGATTTTGTTCTGTGATGTTTACCTTTAAACCCCAGAGCTGTGAATATTATGTTGTTTGTTTTGTTGTGTGTACATAGGATATTGGTCTTTGAATTGTGTAGGAGTGGAAAGTATTCTGCTTGACAAACCTAATGTTTTGTAGGAGCCTCATAGACCGAACTAGAGGGATGGCTCTCTTCTCTACACCCTCTGAATAGCACTGGAAGGGAAGTCATGTTCTAAGGTACTATGCAACAGAGAAGGGAATGATTCCTTGTGTTGGGTGTATGTGGATGTCTTAGGATTCAATCTAGTTACGGTGTAGGAATCCTTAGCTCCTCAGTGAGCCCACTAGCTTAGCAGATAGTGCTTCCATCTCCTAATAACCTGATAAAACCAACTTGTTGGCTTGGTTATGTGTTGTTGTGTACTCTTGGTCTAATAAACCAAACCGTGTTGGCTTGACTGAGTTTTGACATACATTTGGCTATGTGTCAGCCTGTTTAGTTTCATTATTCCTTGTGGGAATCATGCCCAGCTCGGGGGTGGCAGTGTTGTTGAGAGATTAAGGAGCACACTAGCCTATGGTTGGGTGGAATGTTGCAGTGATATACCTGGTTGCGAGGTGTTCTTCTTCATAAGATAAGTTTTATTGTGTTTAAATATCTGCATTTATATTTGATAATGAATTACAATGAACATGTGAATGAATGGAATGGATTTTCTTTTGCTGTATGATGAATAATTATGCATCTATGCATGCTTTACTTAAAAGCATCTCAATTTTTATTATTGTATGTTCATGGGGCTAGTTTCCTGGGTAGATAGTAGAAATCGGTAGCATCCTCTTCTCCAGTCGGAGGTTTGAGGACATTACAATGTGGTATCAGAGCTTCATTGCAGCATGGGCCTCAATGGGCCATGAAAAGCAGTGACAGAGGCAAGGTTTCCCTTTGCCCAACAGAGGAAAAATGTGAAAGATAGGAAAAATTCAAAAAAAAATTCTTAGTATGGAAAATATTGGATGACTTAGGCTGAAGTCCATTCGATACGTCGGATGACTTATGCGTAATTCCATCCGATACATCAGATGACTTGAGCTGAGTCCATTCGACAAGGAAACCAAGAGAGAGAAAATTTACAAAAGTTGTCTAAGTTTGAATTTTTTTTATTGTCTCAGCTGGGAGGAGCCGAAGGTCTCGGCTGGGTGGAGCAAATTGTCTTGGCTAGGATGAGCTTATACATCAGGTAACAACCCAAGACCCAGCCGACAAGGAAAATGAAGAGGAAAATTTTGAAAAAATTTCGAAGTGTCAAAATCGTCGGAAGACGTTTGTTGAAGCCAACCAATATGTCGGCTCAGTCAGCCAAAGGGCTGCCGATGATACCGGATGAGAAAATATGAAGGGATCTAACATGGCGACAGAAAGAGGAAGAAGAGAGGAAAAATTCAATTTTTTTTTCTAAGTATAGGAAGTCTCAGAAAATCGACTCGATGTGCATCGGAAGACAAAGGAAGATCAACCAGATGTGCATTGGAAGGAAAAGAAAGATCGATCCCAAGCATCGAAAGGCAAAGAAATATTGATCCAATAAGACATCGAAAGAGAAATGAGGACTCACCCAATAAGGTGCCAGAAGATTTGTCAACAAGTGACCCCTCGAGCCAGTCGTTCTTTGTGGAAGAAAATTCTGTGTTTTGGGAAAAGTTGTCATTGTATGATTTTTTTAAGATAAGGTAAGTAATTCTGATTTTTATAAATGATCTACAGCTAACCTTTGTGTTACTAACACATTTTGTAGAATCATAGTCGCCTTCAAGGGTAGAATTCCAGGTAGTGCGGTTCAGTAAGGTAGGTTGTGGTTTGAACATGAGAACCCATGATGGATATGATGCTCGAGACTCCTATGAGTGTGCAAGAGATGCCATGGGAGAAAATGTACGAGTTGGAAATGATGACCTAGAGTCTAATGGAAGGAGATTCCAAGAGACACCGCCAGATATTGCAGCCACCATGAGAATATTGATTAAATCCCAGGAAGAGTAGCATCAGTTGAATGTTGCTATGTTGCAGAGTTTGACAGACTTGCAAAGAAAGATAGACTCTCGATAGGGTACAATAAAACCAGAAGGTAGTAAGAGCGGTACCAGAAGAAGAATAAGGATTTCTAGTAGAGCATATGACTCAGAAGAATCTAGTGGGGACTCAAGCTCTTCTTCTCGCAAGGGAAAGAGAAAGAGGAAACATAGGGATCACTCTTGGGATGAATTTAAGAAGGCTAAACCTCCTAACTTTGAGGGTGAGGTAAATACTGGAAAGGAGGCTAAATATTGGCTTCTTGGGATAAAGAAGTACTTCCAAGTTCAGGATTTTTGAGGAAACATGAAGGAAAGGGTTTCCATATTCAATCTAAATGGAAGGGCATCCATTTGGTGGGAGCACTTCAAGAAAGTAAAGAGGATCAGTGAAAGGAGACTTAAGTGGAAACAGTTCAAGAAGTATTTCAAGCAGAAATACCTCTTTGAGAGGTATTATGATGAAAAAATTAAGGAGTTCCATGAGCTGATATTTAGACAACAGACCATGGAAAAGTATGCAAATAAGTTCTTGGAATTGTTAAGGTATGTCAGGTACATCAAAGATGAAAAATTGAAGATCTAGAATTTCCTGAGTGGATTTCCTCAGTCTTACTAAGATATAATTGAGTTTTATGAACCTAGAACTCTTGAAGAAGCAATAAGGAAAGCTAAGTATTTCTATGAGAAAAGAAAATGAAAACATGATTATCATAAGGCATGGAAGGACAAAAATAATGAGAAGTCTGACCAAAGGAAGAAAGGTTTCAAACCTTCCAACTTCAGGAATCAGCAGAAGCAACCATCACAAGATGGGAAGCAGCCATCCAGAGTGATGGGAGAAAATCCTAGAGATCCATAGTAGAGCAGAGAACCTATCCAATGTTGGAAATGTGGAGGACACCACATGCATAGGAATTTTCCACTCGAGAATGAGAGTGCAAGGCCAACTTACAACATTCAAGAAGAAGAAATAGTGGGTCAATTAGCAAGCTTCGTCCCTAAGATTTATGCAGCACTGGAGGACTGCTAGGTAGATCACCAGTCAACTGTGGTTGAAGTTACAGGTAAGATTGTTGAGCAATATGTTTCTATTTTGATTGACCCTGGTTCTACTCACGGTTACATTACTCATAGAGTAGTGGAGTTTTGTGCTTTTAAGAAAGTAAAGCATATCAAATCTTAGTTAGTTTAGCTAGCCACTGGAACTAAGAGAAAGGTTACTGAAGTGGTAGAGAAATTTCCATTGGTCATGAATGGATTGGTAACTTGTGTATATATGAATGTTCTACCACTTGGTTCCTATAATGTTCTCATTGGAATGGATTAGTTAGAAGCTCAGAGGGTAAAGCTTGTCTATTACAATAATACTTTCGAATGCATGGATGAACAAGGGAACCCAGTAGTGGTAAGAGGTATTCCAAAGGTGATTTCTATGAGGCATATTTCAGCCATGCAGTTGAAGAATTTCTGTAGGAAAGGTTTCTAGTTGTATACAGCTCATATTTTGGAGGAAACAGAGAATGAAACTCCTAGGTTGGAGGACTTTCATGTGTTGTAGGAATTTAGGGATGTGATTCCTGATGAGATTCTAGGGATTCCTCCAAAGAGGGACATTGATTTAACAATTGAACTTGTTCCAAAAGTAGCACCAGTGTCCAAGACATGCTACAAAATGAGTACACCATAGATGCTAGAGTTGAAGATGAAACTGCAACATTTGTTGGAGAATAAGTATATTAGGCCAAGTATGTCTCCTTGGGGAGCACCAATTCTGTTTGTAAATAAGAAAGATGGTACACTCAGGTTGTGTATTGATTACAGACAAATGAAAAAGGTTACCATGAAGAACAAATACCCATTTCCTAGGATTGATGACCTCTTTGATCAAATGAGAGGAGCAAAGGTATTTTCCAAGATTGACTTGAGGTCTGGTTACCATCAGGTGAGAATCAAGGATGAAGACATTCATAAGACAACCTTTAGAACAAGGTATGGACATTATGAGTTTGTAGTGGTACCATTTGGTCTCACAAATGCACCAGCTACATTTATGTGCCTTATGAATAGTGTCTTTAGAAAGTATTTGGACAAGTTTGTTCTTGTTTTCCTTGATGACATTCTTATTTATTCTAAGAATGAGGAAGAGCATGAAGGGCATTTGATATTGACATTGCAATTTATCAGGGAGCATCAGCTGTATGCATAGCTGAGAAAGTGTGACTTCTATAGAGATAGAATTCAGTATTTGGGTCACATTATCTTAGAAGAGGGTATATCTGTGGATCCTGAAAACATTGAAGCCATTATAAATTGGCCTTCTCCAAGAAATGTGACATATGTAAGATCTTTTATGGGACTTGCAGGATACTATAGGAGATTCATTGAGGGATTCTCTAAAGTTTCACATGCCATCACTTCTTTGCAAAATAAGGGGATAAAGTTTGAATAGACATCGAGGTGTGAAGAAAGATTCCAACAGTTGAAGAATCTTCTCGCCACTGCACCAGTATTGAAAGTTGCAAATCCAGAGAAAGATTTTGTGGTGTGTACTGATGCATGCGAATAAGGGCTTGGAGGAGTCCTTATGCAAGAAAACCATGTGATATGTTATGTGTTAAGAAAGTTGAAGGAACATGAGAAGAACTATGCCACTCATGATCTAGAACTTGTAGCCATAGTACATGCTCTCAAGATGTGGAGGCATTACTTTATGGGAATAAGATTTGAGCTAAGGACATACCATTGTGGTCTAACGTATTTATTTGATCACCCTACTCTAAATGCTAGGAAAGTAAGATGGCTGGAGTTTTTATGTGAGTTTGATTTTGAAATAAGCACATAAAGGGAAAAGAGAATAGGGTAGTTGATGTGCTCAGCAAGAAGGTGTAGGAAATGCATATGGCATCTCTTATTATTTTCCAATTAGATTTGAGACATCAGATTTTTAGTCATACTGCTGAAGATGAACTGTATGAGCATATAAAAGACAATTGCAGTAGCAAGGTATTGAGAAGAGGTATGAGGGATATAAGTTGGAAGAAGATGGACTTCTTACTTATAAAGGTATATTTTATATTCCAAATGTAGCCGATATAAAGAGAGTCGTTATGGATGAAATCCATCAAGCTCCATATTCTGGTCACCCAGGATATCAGAAGACAATTGCTATAGGAAGAAAGTAGTACTTTTGGCAAGGAATGAAAAAGGACATGGCCGAATATATTTCAAGGTGCATGAAGTATCAGCATTTAAAGGTTGAGCATCAACACCCAGCAGGTTTGTTGCAGCCTTTTCCAGTTCCATAATGGAAATGGGAAGTTATTTCCATTGATTTTATTACAGGATTTCCAATGACTTAGAGACAGCATGATTCCATCATGGTTGTGGTGGACAAGTTAACAAAAGTGGCACATTTTATACTGATGAAGTCTATGCATAAGACTGATGATATTGCAAATATCTTAATGAAGGATATTTTCAAATTGCATGGATTTCCTAAGGAAATATTCTCTGACATAGATGTCAAGTTCACTTCCAATTTTTGGAAGGGGTTGTTTGAAGATTTGGGTACAAAGTTGAACTTCAGCACTGCTTACCATCCTCAGACTGATGGGCAGACAAAGAGAGTCAATCAAGTGCTTGAATACATGCTTTGCATGTATCTGATGGACCATTAGAGGAAATTTCAACTCAAAATGGGCCTCCTAAGGAAAATTAATAAAATAATAGTCAAAATAATAAAATAATATTTATTAATTTTGGAGGAAGAAAATAAAAAACTACTTTTTTGTTCATATTCTTGACATATATCCCTGTGTTTTTACTCAAATTTTGATCAAGAGATCTTGTTGGATGCATAATTAAATTCCACATCCAACAAGTTCCCACTCGACATACCTTTGATGGGCCCTACTACCCCAAAAACAAGAAATACCTGAAAAAACATGATGATGATGTCATCATGACATTTTTTCAGGTATTTATTGTTTTTTGTGTAGTGGGGCCCATCAAAAGTATGCTGAGTGGGTACTCGTTGAATGCAAAATTTAATTTCACATCCAATGAGCTCTCCTGATTGAAATTTGAGTAAAAACATAGGGAGATATGTCGAAAATACGACAAAAAAAGTAGGTTTTTGTATGATACATATCCCCAAATTTATATTAAAAATTTGTTTAAGAGGTGCTCCCTTTTTGAATTTTAAAGAATTTTAATTAGCTAATACATGATGACATGGAATTTGTATTATTTTTGGAAAGCCCATTTTAAATTGAAATTTCCTCTAATGAAACCAACCAAGTGGGAAGATTACTTACACTTGGTAGAGTTTGCTTATAACAATGGACATCAAGCATCCTTGCGGATGAGTCCATATGAAGCTTTTTATGGAAGGAGGTGTAGGACATTGGTGACTTGGGATAATCCCGTGAACAAGGTTGTGCTTGGTCTAGAATTTCTCAAGGAGATGGAGCAAGAGGTTGTAAAGATTAGGCAGAATCTGAAAGCAGCCCAGGATAGATAGAAAAGCTACGCAGAAAATCATAGAGTTAATAAAGAGTTTAGTGTTGGGGATCATGTTTACCTCAGAGTGAGGGAAAAGAAGAGTTCCTTGAATCTTGGAAGTTGTGCCAAGCTGTCACCAATATATTGTGGGTCATTTGAAGTGCTTGAAAGAATAGGGCCAGTTGCATATAGACTTGCATTTCCTGCTAGCACTAGGGCTCATAATGCTTTTCATGTTTCTTTGCTTAAAAAATATGTACATGATCCTAACCATGTGATAAATTGGGATGTGATTTAGGTGGAACTTGAGGGAGAGTTCCAAATTGAGCCAATGCGATCCTTGACAGGAAGGTCACAATGCTCTAGAACCAAGCCATAGCATAGGTAAAGGTGCAATGGGACCACTACAGTCCTGAAGAGGCTACGTGGCAGCTAGAGGATGTCATGCGATTGGCACATCCATTTTTTTCAATTTTGTGGAGCACTAAAGCGGTACTAGTGTAGCATTTTGTTCAATTTTGTAAAGCATTGAGCACAGTGCTTTTGAAGGGGGAGGGGAATGTAACACCACAATTTTGACCCTGTTTGCATTAAAAATGCATATGATGTATATATTATAATTAATCATGGTGTGGAGATAAAGGAAAAATCCCCACCATCGATTTAATTGTATGGTGTTCCAACGATTAAAATCATTGCCGATAGTATATCGTGCTATCCGACACATATTAATTTTGGCATCATGTAAACATGCATTTTAATTAAAAATACCCACAACCAGCTATGTCAATGAAACCATAATGAAAAGGGAATGATTTTCTTAAGGATAAGGAGGGGGATTTTTTTACCTTTGGGGACAATAGGGAAAATCCAGATGTCAATAGGAGAACCCATCAATCAGTCAACTACCAAATTAAATTCTTTGAAGTTAGTTGGGGGCAGTTATTGCCTTGGAAAATGTTTTGAATGGGCAGTGGTGTGTGGTAGGATTTTCAATCCTTTCCCACATGCACACTCCACCAAGGGATCCGTTCCTCCTCACATGGGCAAGGGAAGAAGAGAACCCATTCTCCCATTTTTTTCCCATATTCTCACGTAGAGACGACGATTTTCTCTCCTCACACACATGCTTTGGGATTTTTTCCTCGCGCAGAGGAATGGGAGAGATACCTTACTCCCATTATTTTTTTGTGTGTATTTCTCTTCATGTTGTGGGTCTGGGCATGTGAATTCACCTTCACACAGGTTGCATTCCCTTCCTCACATAGCTAAGAAATCGATTCTGGTTCCCCCATGAGTTTTGGGTTGTTGTGCATTCTTGTTGATTCATTTTGGCCATGATAGGGCCAGGAACGACTCTAGAATCGAATTGCTCAATATGAGCTGTGTATTACCCAAGTTTCCATTCTGTTTTTGTTCTGTGATGTTTTCCTTTAAACCCCATAGCTGTGAATTGTTGTGCTGGTTGTTTTGTTGTGTGTACACAGGATATTGGTGTTTGTACTATACAGAAGTGGAAAGGAGTTTGCTTGACAAACCTAGTGTTTTGTAGGAGCCTCATAGAAATAACTAGAGGGATGGCTCTCTTCTCTACACCCCCTGAATAACACTAGAAGGGAATTCATGTTCCGAAAGACTATGCAGCAAAGAAGGGAATGATTCCTTGTGTTGGGTGTGTGTGGATGTCTTAGGAGTCAAGCTATTTCTAGTGTAGGCATCCTTAGCTCTTCAGTGATCCCACTAGATTAGCAGATAGTGCTTCCTTCTCCTGATAACCTGATAAACCCAACTTCTTGGCTTAGCTATGTGTTGTTGTGTACTCTTGGTCTGATAAACCCAATCGTGTTGGCTTGACTGAGTTTTGACATATCTTTGGATATGTGTTGTCCTGCTTAGTTTCCTTATTCCTTATGAGAATCATTCCCAACTTGGGGGTGGCAGTGTTGCTGAAAATCTAAGGAGCACATTGGCCTATGGTTGGGTGGAATGTTGCAGCGACATAGCTAGTTGCGGGGTGTTATTATTCATAAGATAAGTATTCTTGTGTTCAAATCTCTACATTTATATTGGACAATGAATTACAATGAACATGTGAATGAATGGAATGGATTTTCTTCCACTGTATGATGAATAATTATGCATCTTTTCATGTTTTACTTCAAAGCATCTCAATTTTTATCATTGTATGTTCATGGGGCTAGTTTCCCATGTAGATAGCAGAAATTAGTAGCATCCTCTTCCCTAGTTAGAGGGTCGGGGATGTTACATTGTCGATTCAAGATCTGCCCAAAAAATTATCACTCCACGAACCGACCAAGTTTCATCACCGCCATCAGTTATAGGACTTATCAAATCATCATACTTTCGGAACCCCGAACCGACAGTCACCATAGTCGCAGCCCACATTTCATCATTTACACCGACCTTCCAAAACCTTCCAATTAATGAGGAAGATAGGGGATTGCTTGTCCTCGAAGGTAATAATCAAGAAACACTAGATGCAAAAATTGACAACCTCATGGAAGATGAAGGAATCGACAACCTTGTCGACCTACAACCGGAATTTGAAAACCCTAGGTCAACAAGTCATCTTCCAACCACACCTATAACTCCAGACCATTCACCATCACCGTCACCACCACCACCACTAGAATCTCCTCATAATCCAGAACCACCATCAACACCATTGTTAGAAGCACAAACAACCACAAACCCTGTTCAAGAAATTTAGCAAACTAATCCTACTACAGCAAAAGTTTAGTCAACTGATAATCCACCGCTTGAAGAGCAACAAACACCGCAACATCCAACATCAGTACCAACAGGATCATAAGTGGTCCATAAGTTTGAAAACATAAGAGAAAAAGAAAATAAAGCACCACCAGCCACAGCAGGTATTGACCGTGATCCACCTTCAATAGTTAGGATCGACTTCTAAAGTCGAAACACCAAAACTAAGAGATGGAGAGTTGGACCAACTCTTGGGAGCACTCACCAAAGAAGCATAAAAAAGAAATCAAACAAGACAAGAACGAATTGAAAAACTAAAGATAGATCAAGTTGAATTCCTGACTAATGTAGGACTTTAACACAGGCAGTCATACCAGGACCAGAAGAGACCAACACCAAAAAAGCATTGGAGAAAGCATACCAACTATTCAAAAGCATCGCATCGACCCTTCAAGCACAAATACAAACCAATAAAGAAGAGAAAAAAGAAGAAACATCTGTGTTATTAAGACAGTAGAACACACCATTTTCAAAAGCACACAAGGTACTGCAAGACCATCTGGAGGAGTCAGCTATTACACAAGAAGTGTTGCACATATGGTACACTCATTATGGCCAAGTTTGTCAATATGCTTGAGAAACCCGTGAACACATCAAGACACTAGAAAATCAACAGGGTCTTGATGAAGCAATGAGAGCACAATACAAGACTAGATTGTATTGGAAACAATGAAACTAGAGAAGCTCGAGAGATAATCTCATTAGTGGGTAAACTAGGATCTTTCCAGCATCGACAAAATGGACACAACTTGTCCACAAATGAAAATATTGAAAGACACAGTAGATGAAAAATACCAATTTTGGGGGCCCGACATGAACAATATTATAGAACTCTCAATTCATGAGAAAATGGAGAGTTTATCTAGCCTGACCACCTTGACCATAGACCTCCAAAGAGCTCTCCATAGTTGGAAATATTTTCAAGAAAAATGGCCATTTTAGAAGAATCCATAGTTGAAGTATGTGTACAGAGGAAACCATCTATTAGACTGCACAACCCATGAATGTAGAACAATGAAAAGGAAGCCACTTGAGGAATATTTGTGTACCTCCCCTGTGTCTTCGGGACGAAGAAATATATTGTTTCTGGGGGATATGTTGGAGGATCTAGTCGTTGAGATGACTAGTTGATTTAATCGAGTAATCAGAGATTAGGTCGACCTCCAAAGGTCGTGTCGGTTAACTAAACCGAAAAGTATTTAATCATAACCATTTTGTAATCATATATAATATGTTGTTGACCCAGTTAATAACTTGGTTCAGTTTTGTATATGTATGGACCCTCATGTGATTCTATAATATAATATGTTATTCTACTATCTGTTCTTGTCTCTTATCTCTGTATGTTTATGTGATTCTATATGTGTATCATTAGTAACCTTATGTGATCTGTGAGATTACAACACCATGTATTGCTGGTATATTGAACGACCTTTCATGAACCCTTCAGGTATATCGAAAGGTACTTCACGTACTCAATGATATATATAAAGGCCCCTTTCGAATGGTTTTGCATTAGAAAACACTAATATGGATTTGAGATCCCATGTACCTAGTGTATATCAGGATACCCCTCTAGAATACCTAAACAAATAAAGAAAATCCATTTGGTATTCTTGTTGTAGAAATACACCGAGAACAACACTCGGGGAGATACTACACATGTTTCATCCATGAAGTCGGATATTCAGGAAAGGGTACAGTCCCAGTCCTCCTTATCATGTTTTACTATTGGACCCTACAGTATATAATGCATTGAAACAACTTGGAAATCCCAATGAGGAATTGGATTTCATCATCTCCTCCTATCATTTAAGTTTGCTTGTGATATTACCTTGCATAGGATTGTTTATTTTTGATCTCTTCCTTGTATATAGATTTCGAGTGGAAGTATCCATCCAGCATCCCGAATGATCTACCTGTGAGACGATCTCGTAGGATGTAGGGTTTACCACCTAAATCTCCTCCTATCTTAGAAGGAAGCGAAGATGAAACCATGGACCAACTAGCTACGCCTGATTCACATGTAGAAGGAGGTCCAGTCATTGAATTTGGGGAATAAATTTCATCCTTTAAAATCCCTTTCATAGTCCAACAACCTTATACCGAAGACACCACTTTTCATTTTCAAACAGAAGTCCATCGTAGTGCACTAGATTGAGTGTTCAATCACTCATGAGATGATACTGTGGCAGTGGATTTCGGTCCAACTGCTCCTTTTTGGGAAATTTCTCTAGGTCTAGCCATTTTTTAATATGGGACCACTCGACCATCTTATGTTACCCCCGTTCGAGAAAATCTTTCAGGTGAATAATTCTTCAGAACAATTTTGGAAACTCTCGATCATTTGCATAACCTAGGAGATAATATAAACAGGAGAATTCTTTCTCCTCTACCCCATCATTAAGAAATAATCCCACTTTGATGCCATTCCCTTTCACTAGCACATGTGGCTCTTAGCTCAGGGTCATCGGATAAAAATGTTGTTATTCATGATCCACGTCAATTCTTTGTTCCTAACTCTCCTGCCCTGAATCCCCTAGTGGTTTCTAACTCCCCTATTGCTTCCATACCTGGGGGGGATGCCCCATCCCAGGCTGTTTTACCTACCATCGGAACTATTTCTAGCATGAGGAAAAACCTAGAGGTAGGACAACGGGAATTTAGTGCTCCTCCTAAGAAAACCAACATGCTTATTCCCTCTTTCATCTTGGTAAAACCTTCATGGGTTCAACCTTCCATTAGTCAACCATTTTGGGGTTATACCTACCCAAGAAATAAACCACCCGTGGTCCATCAAAATTATCAACCTACACCGTCAAGGGTTGTTTATCCTAGGATGTCCTACCTCAGAAACACTTAAACACCATGGGGGAAATCTAATTGGTCAAATGTTCCTATGCCTAGGGAACTATTTGTTAACACTGCTGGGAGTTTTGGAGGCTAAACTCAAGAACCACCTTTTACAGGACCACATTTTGGAGGACCACCACCTGGAGTTCCACCACATGGAGGACCACCACCTGGAGTCCCACCACCTGGAGGACCACCATCTAGAGGTCCACCATATGGAGTCCCACCATCTGGAGGACCACCAACTGGAGGCCTGCCACCTAGAGGCCCACCTCCCCCAAGTGACCCACCACTTGGTAGACCCTCAAGCGAGTCATTCAGAAACCAACCACCTAATCAACCAGTTATGGGAACATCAACTATGCATGTTTATCAATCTGCTTACAACCTTACTAGTCCACATATGCCTTATCAGTATTACCAATACCCCCAACCTAATCTACAATTACCATTTCTAGCTACCTTATATTTTACATATCTTTCCATATTGATCAACGACCCCATACATCATGATCCCTCATGAAAAACCATCCTAGTTAAGTTACCATTTGATATACCCAAATTTGGAGGAAAACCTGGTGAAGACCTTAAAAACCATGCAATGAAATTTCAATTTTGGTGCTCATCTAGTTCTCTGATGCATGGTTCAATCCATCTACATTTGTTTCAGAGAACTCTCACTGTTGTAGCTATGAAATGGTATATTGAGATACCTCAGCATTCCTTTTGGGATTTCAACTCCATAGTAATGGCTTTCTTAACACATTTTTAGTTGCAAATATGATATGAAACATGTAAAGACCTTTTGAACTCACTTTTCCAGACCACTTCTACTCATATATCTGATCATATACATGAGTGGAGATGACAACATAGGTTAATTAAGGCTCACGTTCCCAATTAGTTACTCACCAATTGTCTTAACAATTCTTTAGTTCCCCCCATTTCTAGGGATGTCGCCATGGGAGGTGTTGTTACTGAAGAGAAAGCTATCAGTTGTGCTCACTACCTTGACATGTTCTATTCTCAGTCAGTCACTTTGTACGACCTAATTCATTATGCTCCTCGTCTTACCTCAGATCCTTCAAGACCTTCAATGAAGCCACCCACCAATGGATTCCTTGGTTCGGCTCAAACACAATCGACGACCAAATCCTCGAAGAAGAAATATAAACCAGGGGTTTCTTATATTCAAACCATTTCAAATCCCAAAACTTCTTCCCCTCCTATTCTTTAAACCAAAGTGAATGCGGTTCAATTGTTAGAACCTTTGAGAGGAAAGGATAAAGGAAAGAATAAATCCAAGAAATATGAGAACATGCAGGAAGGTAATAAAACACAGAATCATCATGTTCACTCCAAAAATAAGAGAAAGGTGAAACTCCCATGCCTTATATGTGGAGGTGACCACTTCACCAAAGAGTGTCCTCATTGTGAGGAAGTCATTAAATTCCTTAAAAATAATGCCACCCCGATAGTCCTTACGGATCCTTTCCCTACCCAATAGTAATTGATTGACAATCAATCCTTACATGGGTCTTCTTCATATTCCATAGATGAAGTAAAAATGATGTCAAGTGAATTAGTTAGTATCACTGCTTGATCCTAGAACTATGACCCTCCACTAGAGAACAATACTGATAATATTCCATCAGAAAAAACTTCAACATCCCCCCTCCTCCTACTAATGATATTTGAATTGAAAAACCTGTGCTTGATGCAATTCTCCAGCCACCTAAGAGTACACTTCAGAAATTTGTACTTAATCCTAATGAACATGTCTCCTAGTACTATAATATAGTCGAAGATATGGCTCAAGCACCATGCACTATTTCGACTCTTGAAGTACTCCAAACATGCCCTACACAACGAAAGAACTTGCTATTAGTTCTTGGAGAACTGGATCCTAATCACAATAACATTATCTCCTTAAAACTAGATGACTTTAAGTCTAGTCTCTTCCATAAATTGTATTTCCAATTGTCTACAAAATATATTGGGAAAATAATTTGTTGTACTGTATTGGATGAGGGAGACTCCACTTCGATCATGTCTTTATCCTATTGGAGAGCTATTGGCTCTCCTAAGATCAATTGTTGACCCATGACATTAAAGTCTTTTGATGGTCATGGATTTCAACACTATGGATTACTTCCCTCTCTCCTTTGTAGAACTTGGGGGAAAATAAGTATCCATTCATGTTTAATTTCCCAATGCTCCTTTAGATTAAAATCTCCTTCTAGGTCGAAATTGGTTCTATGTGATGCATGTTTTTGCTTCATATGTATTTCAATTAGTCTAATTGCCATTCCAACGGAAGATTGTTACCATTGACCAGTTTGATTTTTGTTCATCGGATGCGGCCTCCAACTGTACGAAGAATGTTCCACTTTTGGATTCTTCAACCTCTCAATATTAGAACATTGGAGTAGGTCTTATTAAGGATTCTTCACTCATGGGCGTCTTTCCATTATCTAATCCTCCTCCTATTTCAAAGGAAGCATCCACGAATATGATATCCACTTCTAGCTTCGAA
Source organism: Pseudotsuga menziesii (assembly GCA_001517045.1). NCBI lineage: Eukaryota > Viridiplantae > Streptophyta > Pinopsida > Pinales > Pinaceae > Pseudotsuga > Pseudotsuga menziesii. The sequence continues at coordinate 220,023 of LPNX011131649.1, read as the reverse complement.
ACTCTAGATAAAGGAAAGTCAATTGCTAATTCGATATCCGTAATCCCTTTTGAAGAAATCTACCAGACCATTCAGTCCACCAGTGATTGTTGGAAAGGGGTTTGGAGCAAGTGAGTTCGTAGCATCATGGAAGCTGCATAAGCTCATGTGGTACCGCGCAAGGGCAGATTGGTGTGATAAGTGGGAACATAACCATTTTTGAATATTTTATGTTTATTTTGACCAATTTTTGTTGCAATAGGTCTGTAGTGATTAAAAGTCAGTTATTAGTGGACCTTTGATGTAAAGGCATAAGCCTATTTATAGATCCATTTTGGACAGTCATGATACATATAAAGGGAGATATAGAGATAGAGCGTCATATGTGAGCTGTTTTGAAAAATTGTATTGCATGCGCGATTGTAAGGGATACGATCTGGTGCGATCTGTCTTATGGGGATTTTCGTATATTAAATACAATTTTATCTAGGATTCTTTCTGATGTATGCAGTCTCCGATTTTGGAGAAGGATTATGTATTGTGGTGTATTTATGCAAGATTAATATATGATGAGATGTGTATGGCTCAATCCTTGTCTATTGTTACAGATTTGAAGTAATGTTGTGGCTTTGTTTTGTTGAAATGACATGTTATAGATGTGATCCAGCCTCTTCATGTTATATCAATGTGATATGTTGGTTTTAAGTTGTTATCATTTATGCTTGATGCACTATGATGTTCCATGAATAATGCTGCGATATTTTGATACTGCATGAGGACCGATTAAGTTATGATCTCCCTCCGTTAGATCCCCATATCCTCCTTCCCCACTGTTCGAAACTCAGTTCTAACAGATCTCCCTTGAATGCCTCATGTGAGACCTCGTCTCCTCCGCAGATGTTGTCGGGTAGGGTAAAACCTGTCTGGGTCAGTGCTCAGGGAGATTGCATTGCAGGGCATTGACAGAGTGGCAACCCCTATCGACGAAGCTTTGTTGGTGGGATTCTCCAACAAATGGTTATGTTTCTAGGACCAAGTCGCAATTAGAAGAGGGATATGTTCTGGCATCCAAATCGATTAGATATCGAGGGATGGTTTGATCTAAATTTGTAGGAGTTTGTTGAAGATGAAAATTGGAATCCTAAGTTGTTGACGGGCCACTGGTTGGATAGATACATCCACGATGGTCCCCATGAACGGTTCTTTTGTGAATTCCCTGTGCTCTTGCATGAATGGCTAGAAAATTTTGCTAAGTGGAAGACAAACTTTCAAGGAGGAGAGCCGACATCCTAGACTCCAAAATTAATCCAGGTGCTGCAAGAAACCAGCGACAAAGCATCGCGTCCAGTTGAGGTATGGTTGTATAGTATTTTAGAAGAATACATCACTGAATTTGCTATTGATACTAATAAATATTTCAGTGAGGAAAAAGGGGAATTTTTCAGTGGACCTCGTGGAAGGTTCCTATTGTCGCTGCAATTGTCGATTTAGCAAATAGTATGTGAAAAGGGTATCCTAAAGATGGACCAAGAGTAGTGGAACTCTGGTGTGCGAGGGATGTAGGCACCACAATAGAATGGGGGGATATGCATAAGGTAACTAGGGGTATATGGGCATGAGTTCTAGTGAGAACGTAGAGGTCGTCGAAGAAATTAGTGGTTGTACAAGGGGAGGAGCAAGATTTTGAGAAAATAGGCAGAGAATGGGAGAAGGTCCTGCTAAATTCGAAGTGCAATACCATGAATAAAAAACACACGAGACAAAGTGACCTTTTTGTGATGATGAGGACATACAGGCCCAGGATACACCCAGAAGAATGACAAGATCGAACCCCAGTAGTAACGTGTCTACTCCTCCGTGCACTACTCCACCACAAGGAAGGAATGCGCATTCTACGTCGACTTGCATGATGTGTCAGCAACAGTATAGTAGTAGAGCACTAGCAGGAGGAAGAAAGTCTAGAATGGCAGGAGATGAAATGAAGCTGCCAATATTCAATGGAAATGGTACCGACGATCCAAAGCAGTACTGTTTCTTATGTGAAGCGATCTGGACTGCTTGGAAAACTATTGATGATGATGTCAAGAAAAGTCATCTATCCACTACTCTGAGGGGCCGCACATTAGACTGGTTTATGATATTCACACGGGTGCCTCAAGGAGGTACTACAAAGACACTGAACAAGATCAGAACAGGACTATTTGAGGAATTTAAGAAACCAAAATGTGAAGCTCAGTACATTATTGAATTAAAAGAGATCAAACAATTCCCTAATGAAAAAATTTTGGATTTTGATCAGCGAGTTAAGACCTTAATGGCTCGGTTCAGCTTTCAGATGAGAGATGTTTAGCATAAAGAATAGTTTATCGTAGCGCTTATCCCGCATATTCGACAACCATTGATGTAGCAGAAGATTGCGACATAGAGAGAGGTGGTGGAGACCGTGATGAAATGGAGGCATCGCCAGTAGGGGAAACTACTGTTGGAATGAATCAAATTTAGGCGCAGATGGCCAATTTAATTGTGCAATTACAAGACATAAAAAATGCTAAGGAAGATTGCAATGATCTTTGGTGCACTTGTTTCCATGCAAGCGGACATACCAAGGATACTTGTCGGACATTTCAGAACTATTTGTTGTCTAGAGCCTCGAGCCCATTGAGTGGTGCCAGTGCACCATGGTGTCGCATCTACCAAGTCTATGGGAATCGGCATGAGAATTGTGATTATATGAAAAAGATGGTTACCAAGGAAGGAAGTTTGTACTGTACATTTTGTCGCTCAGTTGGACATGAAGATAAGAGCTATCGCACTTACAATTTGCTTCAGGAAAGAACATATGATTGCTACTTTGTAAAAGGAGAGGATCCCCGGACATCACAAGAACAGCTGAAAGTAGTACAACCAGAAACAAAAGTATTGTATACACCATTGCCTCCATTGCAGTTTGTCCCTGCGCAACCACAGCAACAGTTTATGGCGCAGCCGCAGTTCGCACCAAAGCTGTAGATGGTGGTACAACCACAGTATAACCAAGCACCATGAGCATAGTGTAATCTATCGCAATATGCTTAAGCTACACAATATGTCCATTAGCAACCTAACCCATAGTAGCAACAAATGGCCCAACCATAGTTTCAGCAAGGAGGATTCTGAGGAGGATTTCACAGAGGGTTCAAAGGTCGAGGAGAAGGATTCGATCGCGGAGGAGGACGAGGTTGTGAATTAGTCCAGTGCTATACTTGTGGGTTATTTGGGCATTACTAGAGAGAGTTCCCTCATGTACACTACACACACTATGTAGCCAATGATCACAATGTTGAGGGCTTCCCTCAATTGATTGCAAAATGGTAGGAAAGACAAATTCCCAAGTTACAGAATGCCCAAAATCAGAATCAGTCTGCATTCCAAGTTTAGAACCAGCCAATAATGTAGAACTAGGTACCACCGTAGCCTCAGAGTCAAAAATAGCCTTAGGCACAGAACGAATTAATGAATCAACCATTGAATCAAAACCCACCTTTGAACCAGGGATCGACAGTTTCCACTATTCAGGCCGATCTGCAGATGAAGGATGTCGATGTTGGGATTGTCACTTGCGTTGGTGCGACAATTGGAGATGATGGACCACAGCTACAAGTTCATATCGCTGGTAATAAGAAGGTTGCATTTGATATTGTGGTAGAGAAATATACCTTCTTCGACGCAAAGAATGATATTGGGAGAAATCCAAGTAAGGTACAAATTGTTGATATGCTATTTTCTTTCGATCCATCTATAGAGGCAAAACCATCATGACAATATGGTACCCTACGCAAGTTCTTTGAAAGTTGTCTATCATTGGCAAGGGACTTGAATGCCCTTGTCGAGCTTGAGGAATTATTACACCTTCCAGATAAGACAGTGAAGGATTCTGCTATGAATTCCTTGCAAAAAGGGAAGACCTAGAAGGAGATGAGGATGAATGTCCAGATTGGGGATTATTAGGTTGATTCAGTTATTTTGGACCTTGGATCAGATGTAAATATCCTGAAAAAGAAAACATGGAAATTGATGGGAAATCCAACATTGGGATTGTTGCTAGTACAACTGCATTTGGAAAACCAAGCGAAGGTTCATCCCATTGGTCGTGTTTCAAACTTGGTTGTCGACATTAAAGGTATGAAAACACATGCTGACTTTGATGTAATAGAAGTTGTAGGAGATGGTGGTTCCTATCTTGCGCTGCTAGGAATTGGATGTGCTAATGATAGCATGGTAGTTATCAACTTCAAAAAACATGTTATGACATTTGAAAACCAGGATGTCAGAGTCATTGCTCCTATGGACCCTCAAGAAGGACGGCGAAACATTGAACCCGTCAAGGAGGAAGTCAGGAGAAGTTGGGATCATTATTATAACATCTTCAAGGACTATATCCAACTTACCATCAATGGAATACTTGGGTGGCATAGCAAAAGTTTTGCGTCCTTCGAATCTGATGATTCTCTAGAAAATTGGCAGAATCGGTTGCATGAGGTATCATTCAGAAAATGCAGGTTGATTACATAGTCTCTCCGACATGTCGTGACTGAGACTATTGAGTCACCCATTTACAAAGGACTGTTGGGACTATCTGAGTTCTTCCAAGAACTTGAAGAAAAGGTGTTTGAAATACAAATGATATTGGCTCTTGATGTAGCATGAAAGGCTACTCTAGCTCGATGGTGGGTGACACACAAGAAGACTATCCATGACTGGGAGTAGTGTCGTAGGTTGATGATGGACTGCTTTGGTGATATAGAGTTCTATCATGCTCGGAGATATGATGAATGAAATGACCCTTCCCATCATTTGATTGAATGTCAAACGTTATGGACATCATGACCCAAGGATGAGTGGGTTCACGCTTTTGTTCACACTTTAGAAGAGATGCCACGGTCCTAGTATGTGGCAGCAGAATTGCGCAGAACCATTACCACTTGGGAGGAGTTGTCAGTTTGTTTTATGAAAATGTTTAGTTTCCAGGATGCCAACTGAGAGCTATGTAATGATTTGCACATTATCTGTGATGTAGTACTGAAATTCATCCCTGTTGCCTACCCTATTTATCCTCATCTGCATTGCTCTATCCAATCTATGATGACATGCTACAACTTGTCTGGGGAACCTGAAGATGATGACGAGCTGTTGAATGTTAATATTATAGATTCCAAAGGAATCCATGGTGTTGCAGTTCCCAACATACCGATAAACTCGATGAACCATTCGCTAAGGATCCAACAAGTCAACATTGGGTCGGCAGACACTCCGAAATTTGCTAATGTCAGAGACTATTGGGGACAAGAGACGATGGCCAAAGTCATCGATCTATTGCATGAATTCCAGGACCTATTTCCAATGTGATTCTCAGAATGAAGGGGATAGTCAGTGATTTATGGGAACTGAATATTCCTCTCAAACTAGATGCAAAACTGGTATTCCAGAGGCCATGTAGATTTAACACGCGGTATAAGGATCGCATGAAAGCTGAGATTGATAGGATACTCGAAGCTAGGATCATTGAACTTGTAGAAGAATCAGAGTGGATAAGACTGATGGTGGTCCAAGATAAGAATATTGGTGGAATATGCATTTGTGTCGAGCTGAGGAAGTTTAATGATGCATGTGTACACAATCTGTTCCTGACCCCTTTCATAGACGAAGTGCTGGAAGGCGTAGGCAGCCAGGAAGTGTATTCATTCATAGATGGATTTTCGAGATACCACTAGATCTGGATTATGAAGGAGGATCACCATAAGACCACATTTGTCACCGAGTGGGTCTATTTCCAATATACCGTCATGCCATTTGGGCTAAAGAATTCACCTGCTATATTCTCTCATGTAGTTGTTACGGTATTTAAATATTTTATACAAAAATTCCTACAGGTATATATGGATGACTGGAGTGTCTATGATCTGGTTAAATACCATCTGGACAACCTATGATTGATGCTTGAATGGTGTCAGTAGCATCAGATTGCATTGAATTCCAAAAAATGTATTTTCTGTGTAGCCTTTGGCATACTACTTGGGCGCATTGTATGCAAAGAAGGTCTGTTGGTTGATCCGGCGAAGATTGCGTTGATTCTCAATTTACCACAATGTTAAGATGCCCCGAGCAACACTAGGACATATGGGATACTATCACAAGTTTATCAGAGGATACGTTGCGATTACCATGCCCATGGAAAACCTGCTAAAGAAAGACACTACATTTGAATGGACTACAGAATGTCAAGGAAGCTTCGACACCCTGAAGGCCAAGATGGTCTCTCCACCAATACTAGTTTTCCCCAATTGGAATAAAGAATTCCATGTGCATGTTGATGCTTCTTCTATTGCACTAGGGGTTTTGGCGCAGCCAGGTGAAGGTGACATGGATCATCCAATAGCATATGCTAGTAGAAAGTTATCATTTGCCGAACGAAATTATACCATGACTAAAAGGGAAGGCCTGGAAATGGTCTATGCTCTGCAAAATTTTAGGAACTATTTGTTGGGTGGACACTTCAAGATGTTCACTGATCATTCTACTTTGCAATACCTAGTCAATAATCCTGTGTTGGGGGGGAGAATCTGTAGGTGGTTTATTTTGTTCCAAGAGTTTGATTTTGAAATAGTGATAAAGCCAGGACAGTTGAATGATGGCCCAGATCATCTGTCACGCATTGAGAATGGTGAAGAACCAACCAATATTGATGATGGATTTCAAGATTCACAATTGTTCCAAGTTGAAGTCACAGATGATCACTATGCACCCATTGTTCAGTTTTTGTCTATTGGTGTCACCCCAACATACATGTAGGTTAGCCAAATGAAGAAATTGTCATCAAATCCTTCGATTTTCAATTAATTGTTGGACAACTATATAAAATTGGACCAGATGAAATGTTGCGATGGTGCATCTTACCACATGAGCAAGGTTCCATTCTAGAGGAAGCACATGCCAGAATCACAAGAGGTCACTATGGAGACCGCGCTACTACACAAAAGGTGTTGCATGCTGGCTATGGTGGCCCACATTGCATAATGATGTCGTAGACTATGCAAGGAGTAGTGATGTCTGCCAACGGGTTGGTAAACCATCATGGCGGGATGAGATGCCACTGGTGCTGCAGGTGACCCTACAACCGTTTGATAAATGGGATGTATATTTTGTGGGTCCTATCAATCCATTAGGTAAGTGCACTGGCACCCGCTATATCATCACTGCAACTGACTACCTAACTCGGTTGGTGGAGGTTGCACCAGTCATTGATTGCACCATTGTGACAGCGGCACGATTTATTTTTGAGAACATTGTGATGCGATTTGGGTGTCCTAGGATCCTGATGAGTGACTAGGGTAGTCACTTTGTCAATCAGACGGTAAAAGAACTAACTAAAGAGCTCCAAATATAGCATAAGAAGATTACACCTTACCATCCATAGGAAAATGGTACCGTTGAGGCTTTCAACAAAATTTTGAAAACAACACTAACCAAGATATGTAATGTTAATCGCGATGACTGGGACTTAAAAATTCCTGCAGTTCTATGGGCCTATTGCACCACTTGCAAATGGCTAACAGGTCATACACCATTTAAGTTGGTTTATGGGCAAGAGGCAGTCATGCCTATGGAGTATAACATTCCCAGCTTTCACATTGTCACCACAACGGGCATGGATGATGCAGTGGAATTATAAGAACGTGTTGCATAGTTGAATCAGCTTGAGAAAGATCGTTTCATCGCAAGCTTCCACCAACAGGTTGCGAAGGATCGACAGAAGGCATGACATGATTGCCATATTAAGCATAAACAGTTTGTGACAAGAGATTTGGTGTTGTTGTATGAGAGTAAGTTTCTCAAGAATCTGAGTAAGTTACAAATGCACTGGTTAGGTCCATATATTTTTTAGTCCATCACATTTGGTGGTGCAGTTCAGTTACAATAGTTAGATGGCACAATGTTGCTGAAACTCATCAACGGGAGTCGCTTGAAGCCCTACACAACGGGGCCGACGATGTGCACCACCTAAGGTTTCCAAAATAAAAATAAAAAGATAAATGAATGATGGAAATTCTAGTTTAGCAATGCACGATGAGCCTTAAGGGAGAGGTTGCGCAAGGTTACAATTTTTAGCGATAGTCGGTTGACCCTTTGTGACAGTTGTCAAGCTGTGGGGTGGTCAAATCACGTAATAAATGTAGGTAGTTAAACCAGTTGGCTGGCAACGCTTGTTGAAGTGACCTGCATTAATGGATGATCCGGCTATTAGAAGCATAAGATCGGTGGTGGATTTTTCGTCATTACTCCCCGATTTGGCAATTATGATGAAGTTAGATTTGGTAATGATGGGTTTGTAATTGGAAATGGCTATAAAACACCATGCAAGATGCAGCAGATGGAATTATTTAGTTATGAAAAGAAGAGATAGCAGGTGACTTTGGTACAAGTATTGAGCAGAGTGTTGAGTACAGTATAGTTCGAGCGGTTGAGAGAATTTTCAGGATTTGAGAAGTAAGGGATGTTGAGCGGCCTTAATGCTATTGAAATTTCAAGTGAATATGAGTCCCCTATTCAGCCCATAGTTGTGGAATATGAAGTCATGAGTATGCCAATGGGTTCATCCTCCATCCTGAAGTGGAAGCAACAGATGCAGAGACCTAGTCCTACACTTCCAGAGAAGAGGCAAACTCGAACATCTACGAAGGTGCACGCAGAAGGAACTACACAGAATGGGCCGTCAAGCTCAGGATAAGTTGAGTCCACATCACCCCGGGGTGTCTTGGTAAATGATATTTTGGGTTATGTTGCTCCTACGTATCCAGGAGCTAAGCCACAGAAGCTATAAAAGAATCAGAAGTACCCGCCCAAGTTTCCAACACTGCCGAAAGGGATGACATGCTCAGTCAACATCATCCCTACGTTGATCAGGCTCAAGTTCGATGATCATGACCTGTTATTGCTTAAAGATGTCCAGGACAAGCCTTATGAATCGTTCCATACAACACCTGGTTGTCCTATTCAGCGGATTTTGAAACCATGGGCCAGTGGATTAGAGAAGTCTAGGTTCTTGGGGCTCATCAATATGCCCCATTTTGGCTGGTTGAATGAAGCACATGCCTGTGCAAAGCAATCATTGGCGTCTTTCCATGAAGGGATGCTTTGGCTAAATACATCGATCCCAGTTACCATTGACTTGATTTCCAGTATTACTAGTTTACCTAAGGCTACAGAGGACCCAACGAAATATACTTGTGGGAGAGATATAGATAAGAAACTTGCGAAGTAGCTGAAGGATCTCTTTTGGTTACAAAGGGATGGTCATGCTTATCGCATTGATAGTATCAATTCGTAGACGGTGCACATTGGAAAAAGAATTTTGGCCAGCAAAGTTGTTCATGGAAATCAACCTGTCCAATGCAATTTGGGGGTTGCTTCATGTGCCCAAAAATGTGTCGAGAGGGTACACATGAATTGGTCTTTATTTCTATTGAATCGGTTACTTGAGGATGGGCTTGCTGTAACCAGGAATATTTCACTTTCTGCAGATAGAAGCTATTCCTCTGATCTGAATGGTTCAGATCCAGAACAAATGAGTGAATGACAAAGGATGAAGACCTTCCCTGGATGTCGTAGACACCTAGAATGCTACTTCGATAGTGAACTTGTGTACCTGCAAACAAATCAAACACATAAACACATCAAAGCTACCAGAAAATCATCTACGTATCCATGTTAGTGACTAAGGAATATAACAACATCTACACGTGAAATCAAAACAACAGTAATGTGGGATGGAAATCAGCTTTGCATTAATATGTATGGAGAAGTTTACAACCAATCAATCCTTAGTGTCGACATGCATCTCCATGAGACAAACACTTCATCCCCATAAGCTCCAACTTTCCTCTCTATGCTCTCCAATGGCTTGGGCCAAGTGGTCAATCCAACAGCATAACAATACCTCTATAGTTTTCTCCCTCAACCATGGACATGAGCTTGTATTTATAAGGCTCAATGGATAGGAATGGTTGAGATATTTGTGGATGAGGTGGCCTCTAAGATCCTATGATGGGGGATCTCGACCTCAACTGACCCATAATGATAGGGATAAGGGAGGACACGAGGCTCATGATCTAGAAGCCTCGAGAAACTTCTCTTTTTCCCATTTTACCCAGGGTACTGCTTTTCTCCTCTCATGATAGAGCAGTTTAGATGAGAAACACTTATCGAAAATAGGATGAAGGCGATGCGAGAAAGGTACTGCTCATGGTTCACAGGGAAAGTGCGGTGCTGAGTATTTTCATGTAGAATTGACAAAAAACATGGGTTTCCACTCCAAGTTCTGGGATTAAGGGAAAATATGTAAGTCAAAGGTCTTATCACATGGTGGTGACAGGATTTGGGTGTAATAGGATGCCCCCCAAAGCGTGAGTCTTAGAGGGATACGATAAATAAGAGCTTTGAGAGAACAAGTTGTCACTTCGAGGTGAAAATGTCATCTCGGTGGGAGCATGTCATCAAGTAGGCATCTATAGTACATCAATATTTTTGACTCATAGACACAAGTAACCAACTCATGGCTGCAGACCAATACAAGGAAGATCCATGGGAGGAATAAACAAGCATAGCTACTAGAATACATCATAGATCCATGTGATAGAGGACTCAAACTTGGACATAGCTACCAAACATACAATGTAGGTCTATGTTATACAGATGCAAATTTGAGCATAACCACGACCATACAAATGTGGATCCATGCTAGATATACAAAAATCCATCGCAACCTAGGGAAAAGCAATGAGCTCTTTAAACAAATACCCAGGGTCTTCGTCTTGTATTCCATAAAGTACTATTCTATCCATGTGATTACAATGATCTGAAGTCGAACATGGTAGAAACCACTTGATTATGGGCCAATGATGTGAATCGTTAACAAGTGAGAGGGAGATCACCATTGATGTCAATGATTCCCAAGGTACCCTAGTACAATCGACTGAGTGTGAATAGATAACCTGATGTCAAACACCCAGTCGATTCTATCAATCAAAGGTCAATGAGCTGAACCTATGTCAAGAGCGAGAGAAGCTATCATTAAGGCATACAGATCTCAGGGTACTAAGTTTTTGTTTCTAAGACTATTTCTCAGATGATGAGCTGATGTTGATGGGGATAGTCTCGTCGAAGGAGGGCCATGATGAGTCCCACATCGATGACATGAAACTCGGAACATAGTTCTAGAATGATGTGAATGTAGTAACCTTTGGAATAACTCAAAAGTACTAACACGGAGACCGTTTTGATTGCAGAGGAAAAAATTCTTCAACTTCCCTTTGAACATCGGGCGGCACGACAAAAGACTTGGCAGCATGACTAAACAGGACAAACACACAGTGCAACAGTGGACAATGCATTATTTTGAAAGACTCAAAGGAGTGACATGAATCATGAAAGTGGATCATCACGGAGATCAGCTAAATACCCAATTGACTGAAATGATATGTAGATAAGTGCCATGTTCAAAGGAAACAACAAACTACTGCCATTTATTTGCAAAAATGATTCCCTTCCCATTTTCCCCATCATGATTGATGAGTGCCTCTTTTCAGTTTTACGAGTTCAAAGAGGGTAACAAACAATCGGTATAGCTCATCCGAAGACAAGTCCAAAATCATATGTTTTACGAACTTGAGAGAGGAGGGATTCATTCTCAAAAATGGGTCTATCAATGTTTAATTTAACGAGTCCAATGAAAGAAAACTCGGTATCATTCATGTTTAGAGAGTCTGAACAGCCATGGAAGAAGACTCCAAAGGGTCCTTTTTCATATTATTTAGTCTCTAAGGCCCAAAAAGTGTAAAATCATACCTTAGAGAACTCTTCTAGTCATGGTTGGTTGCAGTGTTCCTTTTTCGTAAATAGTCTAACTGAACCGAAAAAGAGATAACCTATCGTCGGAGAGATGACTCTTCAAATTTTTTAACGAGCATGAAGAAGACAAGATCGCTCGACTATATTTTCACATTTTAAGAGTCCAAAAAGAGCCTAAAGAAGGTTCTATTAAATTTTTTCATGTTTGAATCCAGAGCATGAAAAAATAATAAACTAATCTCAAACCACTTTTCATGTTTTAACCAGAGCACAAAAAATGAAAAGTAAGCTCAACGCCATCTTACTATTTTTAACGAGCTCGAAGATCAGTTGAAAGAATGCTCGAAGATTGGTTTCATTTTTAGACAAGCTTGAAACCAATGGGTAAACTATGCTTGAAAAAATCCCATTAACATGATATACAGAGGTTGGAAGCTTTCCCCCAGCATGATTGATAGCGAAGCTTACCCCTAGCATGGTTTCTAGGGGCTCGACATGCCCCCCAAACTTCATTTCGTTTAACGATTCTTCTTCCATACCCAACCTAAAAACCTAGTTACTAATGTGAAAATGTTCACCAGGGGGGTAGGAAGAACGAGAATCAGGCAAGTGAAAAGAAAGTTCAAGTTCTAACACTAAAGGGAAGACTTGACTCAAGCGAAGGGGATCTTTTTCATTTTTACGCAAGCTTGAAATAGAAGGTAACTATGCTTGGAACATGGTTTCATTTTTATGCAAGCTTGAAACCAAAAGGTAAACTATGCTTAAGGAATCCTACTTCATTTTTTAATGATCTTGAAATAGAAAATGAACTATGCTTAGGAATGATTTCATTTTTATGCAAGCTTGAAACCAAAAGGTAAACTATGCTTGAGGAGATCCATTTCCTTTTTTAATGAGCTTGACATAGAATGGGAACTTTGCTCATAAGGATCTGTTTCATTTTTTAACGATCTTGACACAGAATGGGAACTATGCTCACCCCATGGTTTCATTTTTATGCAAGCTTGAAACCAAAAGGTAAACTTTGCTTAAGGAGTGGTTTTATTTTTTAATGAGCTTGAAACCAAAAGTAAACTATTCTCTCGTCATGGTTTCATTTTTATGCAAGCTTGAAACCAAAAGGGTAAACTATGCTTAAGGAGTGGTTTTTTTTTTTAACGAGCTTGAAACCAAAAGTAAACTATGCTCTCATACCTACTCCTACCCAACATGATATCCAAAGGCTGGTAGGTTTCCCCCATTACATAAAATCTAGTGGCTTAGCCCCATTATGATGTCCATAGACTAGAGCCACGCCACCCATTTTACCTATGATGGGAAGAAGCTAACTAGAAGGGGAAAGAGCCACAAGAACATGTGAAAGATTAGATTAACTAACATATTCACTGCTCCCCAACAGATTTGCCAGATTTGTAACCAGGAATATTTCACCTTCTGTGGACAGAAGTTGTTCCTCTGGTCTGAATGGTTCAGATCCAGAACAAATGATTGAACGACAAAGGATGAAGACCTTCCGTGGATGTCGTAGACACCTAGAATGCTACTTCGATAGTGAACTTGTGTACCTACAAATAGATCAAACATGCAAACACATCAAACCTATAAGAAAATCATCTACTTATCCATGTTAGTGACTAAGGAATATAACAACATGTACATGTGAAATCAAAACAACAGTAATGTGGCATGGAAATCCGCTTTGCATTAAGATGTATGGAGAATTTTACAACCAATCAAGCCTTAGTGTTGACATGCATCTCCATGAGACAAACACTTCATCCCCATAAGATCCAAATTTTCTCTCTATGCTCTCCGATGGATTGGGCCAAGTGGTCAATCCAACAGCATAACAATACCTCTATAGTTCTCTCCCTCATCCATGGACATGAGCTTGTATTTATAAGGCTCAATGGATAGGAATGGTTGAGAGATTTGTGGATGAGGTGGCCTCTAATATCCTATGATGGGGGATCTCGAGCTCAACTAACTCACAATGATAGGAATAAGGGAGGACACGAGGCTCATGATCTAGAAGCCTCAAGAAACTTCTCTTTTTCCCATTTTACCCAGGGTACTTCTTTTCTCCTCTTATGACAAAGCAGTTTAGATGAGAAATGCTTATGGACCAAAGGCCACAAGTGGTGGCATAACTTATGGAAAAAATATGAAGGTGGTGCGAGCAAGGTACCGCTCATGGTTCACAGGGAAAGCATGGTGCTGAGTATTTTCATGTAGAATTGACAAACAACATGGGTTTCCACTCCAAGTGCTGGGATTAAGGGAAAATATGTAAGTCAAAGGTCTTATCACATGGTGATGACAGGATTTGGGTGTAACACTTGCTACTCAGATGAGGTAGCCTTTTCCTTACAGTTGGCTTTTGATTATCATCGCTCTTGTTGCATGGATGGAACCGAAGGATTACCAACCAATGACGGTTGGGGCAGTCAAGGTTATCCATGGTGCACGTTATGAGAACCTATGGTGGGTTGAAGAACCCAGTCCCCAAACTGACTGAACTATTCATTTTTGGATCTATTGGGAAGCATTGCAGGCATCCATTGTTGCTATTCTTAGAGTTTCTCCCTACACAACAACCAAGTATCAGTGGATCATTCGCTTTGCTATTGGGCCCCACTCCATTCATATTCAGGCTAGGTGGGATCCTGATCGACAGTGGCTACCATTTCCTTATAAGGTCACCATGGAAGAGTTGGACACTATTGTGAAAGAGTGGTCGAGGGACTGGTGCGTCCCAGTAATTCAAGAGGATTTAGATAAGGAGCTTCCCCCAGAGGACCTTGAAGACCTTGCCCCACCGAAAGTGAGCACCCATGACTCCGACAAGGAGTCATCGATAGATCTTGATGATATTTCATAGTATATGCAAGAGGATACATGCACTAGGTGGTGGTAGGAGTATGAGGCTAACAGTGGTACCAAAATAGGGCTGGAAGGCCAGCTGCAGTGGCTTATCAACACCATCACGGATTCATCTACGACTGCTACTACAGTGATCCGCGATTCTAAACACGAAGAATTTGGTGCCGTAAGAAGTAGATTAGAGTCCATTTTTGATATTGTGTCCAAGAAACCATTGGCGAGACCTTTGCTGCAAGGCAGCCTGTTGATCAGCACTGAGCCTTGGGTTAGGAACATACAAGTTCCCCCGACTGCGATCGACGCCAGCAATGAAGAAGTGCACCAATAGCTGCACCCAATATAGAGTGTGATGTTGGGGCATGGCACCGCATTGGAAATGGAAACGAGGCACAGAGAGTTGACTGAGGGCTATGTTCAGTCCAGGAATACTGCTGCAAAGCTATAGAAGGAAGCAGAGGAGATGCACCAGGTTCGTGTGCAGTTGGTAGAGGAGAAGATGCAAGAAATAAACCAACTAAAGGCATCACAGGATGAGTTGCAATGGAAGGCTGCCGAAGAGATTCCTAACCTCAAGAAGGCACAAGACCACTTGATTGTTGAGCAGGCATAGCTATATGCAAGGTGCAACAAGTTCGAGCAGGCTATTTCTGATGCCTGCCATAACATGTTTGATAGCACCTCAATGTTCACCCTAGTCGAAAAGGCCAAACGATTGGGGCAGACTCTAGTTCAGCTTTAGGACACTAAATTGCTGCTCCAAGCCCAGGTGCAACCCAAAACACCACTGGAGCAGGTTGCGGAGGGAAAGACCTCCATTGAAGAAATTGCCACTCAGTTTGGCACCATGGAGCAAGAGGATAAAACTATTATGGAGACAACCATGCAGTTTCGACAAAGTATTGTTTAGGATGAGTATCTTGATCAGCTGACTGCATAGGTGCAACAGGTAGAGGGTCAGTTGACAACCCTGAAGACGTCGTTGAAGGCCATTTCGTTGATGGTGTAGATCACTTGAGCTGCAGGGCTGAAGGATCTGCAACAATGAGCTGTCAAGGCATAGGAATGCCAATAAAAGTGTTGTGAGCAGCTCGATGAATTCCAAGAAATCAGTGGGAAGTTGGCTGTCAAGGCCATCGCCACACTCCAGGCTATTCAAGAGAAGCGAAAACTGGTTGACAACAAGGCTAGTGAGGAGCACCCCATCCAACAAACTTTGACTAATTGTCAAAGTATCGCCAGTCAAATCCAGTTGCAGGTCCGTGAAGTTGTGTAGCAGCTTGAAGATTTTAAGGACAAGATGTTAGCACAAACACTGTCGACCTGCCATGGCTCGAGGGTGAGCCACAAAACTATGTTGGGGGCCTATTGGCAATGGGTTTGGAACAAGTGAGTTGCGCAGCATAGCGGTAGCTATGCAAGCTCATGCAGTACTGCGCAAGGGTAGATTGGCGCGATAAGCGGGAACATAACTATTTTTGAATATTTTATGTTTATTTTGACCAAGTTTTGTTGCAATAAGTCAGTAGAAGTTAGAAGTTAGTTATTAGTGGAACTTTGATGTAAAGGCATAAGCATATTTATAGATCCATTTTGGAGAGTCATAGATACACAGAAAGGGAGATATAGAGATAGAGCATCATATGTGAGCAGTTGTGAATAATTGTATTGCATGCACGATTGTAAGGGATACGATCTGGTGCAATCTGTTTTATGGGGATTTTCCTGTCTTGACTGCGATTTTATCTGGGCTTCTTTCTGATGTATGCAGTCTCCAGTTTTGGAGAAGGATTATGTAATGTGGCGTATTTGTGCAAGATTAATATATGATGCGATGTGTATGGCTCAATCCTTGTCTATTGTTACAGATCTGATGTAATGTTGTGGCTCTGTTTTATTGAAATGACATGCTATAGATGTGATTCAGCCTCTTCCTACTATACCAATGTGATATGTTGGTTTTAAGTTGTTATTATTTATTATTGATCCGCTATGATGTTCCCTGAATAATGGTACGATATTTTGATACTACGTGAGGACCAATTAAGTTATGATCTCCCTCCATCAGATCCCCATATCCTCCTTCCCCACTGTCAGAATCTCAGTTCTGACATATCTCCCTTGAACGCCTTAGGTGAGACCTTGTCTGCTCCGCAGACATTACCGGGAAGGCTAAAACTTGTCTGAGCCAGTGCTCAAGGAGATTGCGCTGCAGGGTATCGATAGAGTAGGAACCCCTATTGATGAAGCTTTGTTGGTGGGCTTCGCCAATAGTGATACCATCTATGATAATATTTTGGTGGGTTCAGATGTGCATCATCTACCATATTGGTCAAACCCCCCCCTATCTCTATATTATCTTCTGCATACACTCCCTTATAATGAATCCATCATGGAATTTATGTCTTTAGATGATATTCCCTAGAAATGTCATCAACACTGATATTCTTTACTTCCCAATTTCCATATGGTAGAAGACCAATTTGAAACAACGGTTTCATCTGATATTGTAACCAATCCTTGTCCTCTAGTCCTCAGTCGTGATGTTGAGTCCAAGGGTAATTTTTTTTAGGAATCCTTCAACCAGTGAAGACACTGCTTGTTCCTCTAGACTGTATGGTACAAGTCTAGAACAAAAAGAGATAACAGTATATCCTCTCTCTAGATAATTAATCAACTGAATAGAATAACACTTTTTACCTCATATCTAAAAGCTCTGACGGTCGCTTCACTATTCTTCATGTGATCTATACTATATAGTACCTGCAAAGAAGCATCATAGAAAATACAATGGATAAGAGTAATAGATAGATAAAAAATCCATATTAGTGATCAAGGAATCTAACAATAAATGACTGATATTCACACAAATAATATATGGAAAAGGAAAACACTTTTGTATTAATCAAAATGAAAAGAGAAATCTACAACCAAATCCTTTATGTCAATATATTTTTCTCCACAAGGTATTTGACACACTCACACAAATCAAATTTAGACACAAAAATCTTTGCTCAAAACACTCACTCAATGTTTCCTCAATACCAGGCTTCAATCCAAAAACATAAGGATGCTTTCTTTGGTCTCCTTTCACATAGTCCTTGAAGCCTTCTTTTATAAACCAGGGAGGGTCATATGAGATGAGATATTTTGCGAATAGGATAGGGGATGATCCCTATGGGATAGTATGTCAAGTTCCATCTCTCACTAACAGATAGGAAAATCCTCCACGGGAGATTTCGCTTGGAAGCTTCTCGAAAATTGTTTTTTTTCTCTTTAAATCATGTTGATGCTTCTTGCATTGAGGGTATGTGCACCGTATCACTTTACAAACAAGGTAGAGGCACTAGTGGAAGCTATTGTCAGTGTAAAAGGTGTTTCATCCCTCTTTGCTATTCTGTTATAGGAGGAAAGGTGCACCAACTAGTCTAAGAGTGGAAAAAAGTGTCCAAAAGAATCCTTGGCCAAGTGTTTTGAGGTATTTGATGCATTAGAGTATATTTTAGGTGCAATATAATTCCCCCCAAAGTATGAAGCTAGAAGTACATGATAGGTAAAATACTTTGGTAGACATCAGTCTGGTATCATAGGCAAAGAGAGAGGAGTTTACACTTGATATAAGACTAGTAACTAACTTATTTGAATTGATCATGGTTTTAGACCAATACACTGCAGATCCATAAGGATGACTATGTCAAGGTGCTACGGAGAGAAACTTCCTATGGCTTGGGGGTACCACTGCAGACAGTATGACACCAAAAATCAATATTTCACAATATACAAGAGTAGTAAGAAAATATAACACTAATGGATATAGGATCTTACCTTGTTTCAGATGGTTGACATATATCCCCATTGAGCTTTTCCAATGCAATTGCAATTCTAATTTGCTCTCAAAAACAACAAACAAATCAAGCATGATATATATAAATTTGTTAGAACTACTCTAGAATATATAATCAATCATGTATAAGCAATTAAATACATCCATGGATTCAATATTCATATTCAAAATGCACATGAATTGGACAGGAAAATATTATTCTATTAATAAATAATAGATATAATAGTGACAAACTCTGTCGGCACTTCCGCGAACCAAAGAAACTGAGTCCTTCACCTGGGCCTCCACCACTTCAATCCTCCATCTATCGATAACAAGATCACAAAGAAAAGGCATTCTTTGGAAGAAAACTATGTGCTCCAAGGGACAAAGGGATGAAGACTCAAGTATAAGAAAAATTGAGGAAACAATGGACTATAGTTTCCTTACTCTTTAATTTCTCCTCCTTCAATGTATCCAAGGGGTTCCTTATATAGAACTCCAAATAGGTAATGGAGGGTTTGTTGGAGGATCTATTCAGTAAGCTGACTAAGTCGATCAACCGACTATTTAGAGATTACGTCGGCCACATAAGGTTGTGTCGGTTGACCGAACTAACAGGTAGGTATTTGTAACTATTTGTAAACCATATATATTAGGATATTGATCTACATGAGAACTCGGTTCAGTTCTCTGTTTTGTATGGACCCTTTTCATATAATATAATTTGTTATTCCACATATGTGTTCTTCTCTCTTGTCTCTGATATGTATGTATGCTTTTAATGTGTATTATTGGTAAACCTCTGTGATCTGTGAGATTACAACATTGGTTTCATTACTAATAGTACATACCTAAGATGAATACAAGCAGATGATATCAAAACAGGAGATTAAATACTGGTGGGAGCGTAAGATATCAAATTACTTGCAGAATTACACGCAGAGAAATAGATTAATGACTACTCAAGTGAAGGAAATATTCTTTACTGAAACCCATGAGAAGTTTGTAGAATCGGTACCCCAGCTTTTGAAGAAACTTCTGGATGAAAAAGCTAGAAGTGACTAAGGACCAACAACTACTAGAGAAACTGATTTGAGGGGGGAGAACAAACTTGTCGGAGTGGTTTGAAAAGATCACCGATGAATTCTACGAGGAGCAAGCTATAGAAGAAATAATTTCGGTAGAAACCATTCAGAAGAAATTCTATAAAGACCTTACTGAGAAATTCTTGTGCTCCTTACTGACCTTTCTGTTCAAATTCCTAATAGAAAAAGGAGTGGGTCATATCGTCGAACCTTGTCCATCACTACGCGAACCGCCACAAAATTCTAACTAGGTGGAGAAACAAAGGAAGTGGGAGAAATTCATTTCCAAAAGGGAGTGGGAAAATTTCCTAAGAAAGTAAACAGAACTATCCAAGCTTTCAAAATTGTTGGGTAGGCCATGGCGGGGTAGATGGTCGTATGTCAGGGTAAAGTGAACATGATTCTAGTCAACTAAATAAGAGATACCACCACCAGTGATAAAAATTCAACCTAAGAAGGAAATCGAATGGACATTGACACATAAAGGTATGACGAATTTACAGAAAATAGAGAGAGAGAAGAGGCTGAAAAGAAGGGAAGAAATAAGAGAAAGAGCTATAGCACTGCAAAGAGGAATGAGTACTAGGGTGACAGACCAAGAAAGAAATCCACCAAAGTCGGGTCATGACCGATAGGAAGAAGGCGTGGATGAAGAGGCATCAGCCATGGAAGAAGACTTATGGATATAGCAGCGAGAAGCTCTCCAAATAGAAGTTTCCAAAGAGGTAAGACCTCTATCTCCAACGAATCTGAGTACCAGAATGCAGGAAATTATTGAAGAAGATTTAAGACTAAGAGATGGTGATTTTGGTATATGGAGCTGACTAGACGACGAAGTAAATGATGATAATCATTTAGTAATCTGTTGACCAAAAGAAGCAAATTGGGTCATGCTTTAGGCATACCCTTCCAACCGAAGTATCCACTTACTTTACCCGACACATGAAGGAGCACCCCCCCTGCCAAATACAGCTTTGGAGAATACAGAAAAGTCGAACCTGCAAACAAATAATTGCAGTTGGACATCGATAGGAGAATTTGACCCCGACCAACTACTTGTTGGACAAGAAATGACAAACAAAACAACCGATGGTAACAATATTTTCATCGACAATAGTTATACACAAAGAAATAAGAAAAACATCCCACTACCACCACCACCACCTCCACCGTCGCCACCTCCTGAATAAGACAACGACAGCGAATCCGACATGGGGCATGGGTCAGCGCATATCCCTCTATATGAGGGTGACGAAGATCCTAGATGACATTGGTTCATCTGTGAGTCAAAATGGGAGGCAAACCAGGTCACAGATGAAGATAGAAAGATGTCACAGTTTGCTGGTGCCTTGAGGAAGAGAGCACTAACATGGTACATGACCTTTACCGAAAGAACCCCTCAAGCATCCAAAGCAGAAATTAAAGCACAATTTTTGTCGTTCTTTAAAAATCCAGATGCAAAACATCTGGCAGCTAAAAAATTGAAAACAACATCACAAAATCCAGCAGAATCTGTCCGCGACTACAACAAATGCTAGAAAGACCTCCTCAACCAATTGGATTATGTAATTGATGAGAAATTATTAATTCAGTGGTTCCTCACAGGTATATCATAGAAAATTTGGAGGAACATAAGCCTAGATACATTCAAAACATACGAAGATGTGCTTACTAAAGCCCTACAAGTAGAGATGGATGAAGACTTCCCAGCATATCCCATGGATACTAGATTGGAAGAACAGCTTGAAATCATGCAGAAATCATTAAAAGAGATAAAACTTAAGAGTAAGGATTTCTGGTGCATGAAATTCTCAATGGCCGGACATTCAAAAGATAATTGTCGATAGGACATCAGCTGACAGGATGTTCGATTTGTGCAAACAAAGTGTTTTTACGACATCTGCGAAGAACATGGAGAACACACAACAAAATATTGCCCATACAACATGAAAAATGGTGTTGGTGCTTAGGGCAGACCTGGGTTCTTATACTTTTATTTACCAACCAACAAAGAGACCCACAGTGTTGGCCCTTTCGACAACAACCTGCGAACAAGTTGCAGTCTCACCCGAAATAGTTATGGGGTTCCGCAGAATCCGGTTTCTGCAGGCAAAAGAGGGATATTACTGTACCTTTAGCCTTAACAAAGTATATGTATACAATACAGAGCTTCGACATTCACTTAAATAGCTTCGTAGTTTATATAAACAGATAGTTACTTGCTTAACCCTTAATTTGTAATTCACAGCGAAGTTAATACTTAACAATATATCTTACTTATCATTCACCTACTCATCAAATGCATAAAATATAACAGGAACAAAATAAACAAGAACCACCACAACACAAGATATACGTGGTTCACCCCCAGTGTAGGGGCTACGTCCACAGAACTGTGTTTATATTCAACTCTTTACAATCAACACAGTTCTGATCTGCGCACTCAGCTACAGATCTCTATGCACTCAGCTACAGATCTTCCCAACAACCCAAAACTATGCACTCAGCTGCAGATCCTTTCTTCCTAAACCCTCTACGCACTCAGCTGTAGAGGTCATCCATGCACACAGTTGGGACTTATCCTTAAAAAAATCTCTGTGCACTCAGCTACAGAGGTCGTCCATGCACACAGCTGGGACTTAACCGTAAAACCTAAAATAGGCTTTAGCTTCTTCGCATCAAATTATCATCATATAAAAACCTTCGAAAAGCTCTTTTCTCCTTTACATAAGTGCCTATTTATACTAGTGCACTATTACAATACCATGTGTTTAAACCATGGGCTTAAAAACCTTGAGTTTAAACCATGGGTTATTTACAAAAAGAGGGGCTTCGACCCAACCCCGAAACCCCTAAGACTATTTTGGACCACAACTCCGCTTACAATCTTCACACCAAAACCCCGGAGTTGCTAAAATTAAGGACCTTTAAGGTCCGCGCCCCAACAGGCCCCTAAGACTCACCAGTGTCCCGTCCCGGGACACTCTGCTGCTTTTCTGGTGGGATAATCTTGTTGGCAAAGATAGTGAACTACTTGTTGAGGCTGCACATGATATCTTCAGCTGCTTGCTCCTTCTCCACTATCGATATCCTACAACATTGTTGCAGATGCTTTGTTGGCCTTTTTCTATGCGAATGCATCATATTCCTTCAAAACTTTGAGCTGGTTGTCCGCAACAGTGCTCAACTCCAAGGCCTCATTAATGAGAGGCTGCATAGAGCTCACTAACAGTGTCTCTTTTCTTCTACAGGCTTTGATTTCTTGCTAGAGCTCATTGCTATGCTTCACCTTAAGCATCTTCTGCATGGGAGGCAATGTTTTGATTTTTTCCTTTAATGCATCCAGCTCTATCTGTCACTGCTTGATAGTTTCTTGCAGCTTTTCTACTTCTAGGTTGTCCTGCAAGTTCTCCCAGGCCTCGACGCTTCATCCAGTAGCTTTGATGTGCTGCTCACAAGATCTGAGATCTTCGTTGATGAGGCTTGAATATCTCTGCGATGCTGCTCCCTGATCTTTGGTGGACTCTCAGGAATGATGCGAAGTTGAAGCTCCACAATATGAGCCTCATGCTTTGTTTTCATCTTCTCTATCAGGCTTCGAGACTGTTCTGCATAGTCTTTCATCTTGGCAATTCTCTGCTCTGGTTCTTGTTCAGCCTTCATGTCAAAGTCAGGGAGACTTCGACACGCCTCATCCAATACTCGCGCAAGTGTAGCCTGCTTGTTTTCTGCTTCCCTCTTCTTCTGCTCATCTTCTTCCAACTGTGTTGCGAGGATCTCACTCTGCTTCATGGAATTTTCCAACTTCCTGTGTGAGTAGCTATAGTGTTCTTGGATCTTGTTCATGATTGCCAACTGAAAAATATGCAGCTCCGACATAGACAACTTCCTGTAGTCTATCTCAACTATCATACTCATCTGCGATTGAGATACTGTGTCAGTTATTATAAGGGCTATGCTTGGTACTTACCCTCTGTTGTTTCTGGCTGGCCATTGCCTCATATCTAGCTACGCGCTTACTAGGGTACTGCTTGATGCTGCACTAGTCACTGATCTTGCTGCTAACTCCTTGAGTTCTGTAATTCGCTGTGCTACGCCAGCAAGCACATCAAGGTGCGTAGATGCAAACTATAACCATTTACTGGTTAAGACCTCTGTGGACTTTGTCAGAGCCTGATCAAGCTCTTCCATCGTCAAAGAAGGCTCTTCGATGATGTTCTTGCCCTTCGAGGCCTTAGTTTTCCTTCTGGGAGAAGGCTTCATAGCTTCCTCTGCTTCTGGAGACTTGCACTTATCTGGGCGATTGGGGTCTAATATTTTCTTTACTGATTCTTCCTCTTCTTCCTCAGCTCCGTCATCGCCACCATGGTCATCTCCACTCTGGTGCGACTCCTCTTGTTCTTCGCTTTATTTGGATGGGTCACTCTGCAGCACCTGACTAGGACCTGCGCCCATATCTGTCACTGGGGGGACTGGTATGTTGGGCCTTATTCCCGCATCCTTCATCCATTCAGCCGGCCACTACTGAACTATCGCGAGGATGTCTTTCAGGGTCACCACATAAGGCAACTTCCAGCATGCATGCTTATCATCTGCGCGGGCCTAGATGTAGACATTGTGCATGTCAGCCTTGAAGTTGGCCATTCCAGTATACTGGGAAAATAGCTCATTGCTGAGCCGCGGTGTCTTGAGGATCTCATATGAAATGTTCATGGCGTAAAAGGTGAACACATAGTTCGTCATCTGCTGCAAGGCCTTGTCCTGCAAGACCCAAAGAGATGCATACCTTGTTGCACTAGGCATGTCCAGAGGCACATCAACAAACTATGCCTCGGTAGGTTCTCTCCATCCTACCAGTGCAATAAGCACTATCAGCCACTAGTAATGAAAGGGTCTACCTTTCTCCTACGCATCATGGACATCTTTGAGGAATTCTTTAGCAATGTACGCTGCCCAATTGTAACTGTAGCCTTTGGTACAGTTCGCAGAAATACTCATAATCGGGGCAGGTACTTCATTCGGTCTGCGCTTCCACACTAAATTGCATGCTAAGAGCTCTGCAGTGAAACGAATGTTCTGGTGCTGAATTGTCGAGGTTTGATAGCCTCGCTTTCCCTTTGTCAGGCCCAAGCGGTCCTTCATATGCTACACCAGCTTCGTATCCTTGTGTTTCCTGATGAATTCAATCCCAGGATCAGGCCCTTCCTTCGGCAAACCTGTGATCTTATGGATGAGCGCTCCATCAATGGCTATTTTCTAGCTTCCTATCCATAGGTTCCCATCATGCACGAATGCTAATAGCTGCTTGACCACCACGGTAACCTGCATGCTGCAACCGAAGTGGGGGACATTTAGCATCTTTAGCAAGCCAGCAGCCCACTACTTCACTTCCAGTAGCGTTGTACTGGTCTCTGGATAGTGGACAGAGTGCAGGTATTTCCCTGGTGCGAACTGCAGAAATTTCCCACGATCATTGGTATCGTGGTCTGCATACTTAAGCCAGTCGATTTTTCCTGTCATTATTTCAAACATTTGCACACCCTGTGGCAGCAAAGGGGTGTGTAATGTTAACTTGGATGTCTTCCGAGGTGGCTGAATTCCTGGTTGAATAGGTGGAAGATATGGTGGATGCTTCGGTGCAACATTCTCATCCTCACCAAAATCTTCGAAGTCTCCCAGAGGATTCATCACGGGATCCTCTGGTGTCTTTCTTGATGGCTTGTTCCTTTCTTCGTTCCGCTTAGAACGAACTTCTTCCTTATATTTATTTCTGGTTGATCGTGTCTGCATTGGTTGACTCAGTGCTGGGGGAGTTTCTTCACGAGGTGCAGATGCAGGTGGATTGCTCATAAGGTCCTGCAGACCCCTCTCTCTGAATTTGCTCAACAATTCTTGGACTTCGCGATCAGCTGACATGGGCTTAACTCAAGAAAATGCATAATGCGAAATTCGCAGGTTTGGGTGTCTTCTTATAGAATCCAACGACCAAATATTCCATAACTGTGCATTAAAGACACCAAATCTGACAAAGCAGCTGTAGATCTTGTCCAAATGGTGCTAGATTTCCCAAATTCTCATCATTACAGGTAGTTAATACAGTTAACGTACCGACGCCGCCAAATCTGATTTTTTTTTCCAACGGTCGTATTTTAAGCTTCGACACACCTTTGTTCTTCGACACAACCACTAACTTCAGCTTCCCCACAATGACGACCTTCAACACAGTACATCCCTTCGACACATCCTGACACAAGCTTCAACAGAACTTCGAACTTTGACCCACGACACAATTTCTTCCACAACCTTCGACACTTCCAACAATGTGCTAAATCTTTTCTGAGAACAACTTCATTATAGTTTAGTACCCAATTTCAACTGTTCTTGGTAATTAGACTCTACTTCTTGCTATTACTTTGGGTCAGGGGGTACAGGCTTGTCCCTATACTTCTTTAATCTACTTCCATTCACCATGGAGGGAAGAATTTCTCCATTCAATTTAGCTAACTGAACTGCGCCACCATCAGTAACTTTCTAAACTATGTAAGGTCATTTCCAATGTGTCTTGAACTTACCTGGGAACTTCATGAATTTACTGTCATATAAGAGCACAAGATCACCATTTTGGAAATGCTTCTTCTTAATGTGTCTATCATGCCATGCTTTTTCTCTAGCTTTCTGCACTTGCTGCTGGAAACCTGTAATGAATCTGTCTTCTTCTAGTTCCAGAATCTTCACCAGCCTTTCATTCAACATAGCTGGATCATCCATCTCTGTGAAGGTAGATATTATGAGGCTAGGAACAATGTACTCCATGGGAATAACTGCTTCTTGTCCATATACTAGCTTAAAAGGTGTATGGCCTGTCAACTTCTTGCAAGTGGTTCTATAAGCCCATAATACTACTGGAATTCTAAGATCCCAATCATTCCTATTAACATTGCAAACCTTCGTCAGAGCGTGCTCAAGGATCTTGTTAAAGGCTTCGACAGTTCCATTTGCTTGAGGATGGTAGACAGTACTCTTCTGATGATATACTTGAAATTCTTCGGTCAATGCCTCAATAGTCTTATTCAGAAAATGTGATCCTTGATCACTCATGAGAATTATCAGACATCCAAACCTTGACAAAATATTATCAAATATGAACTTCACAGCTATAGCAACGCTACAGTCCTTGACTGGTTGAGCTTCGGCCCAACGAGTAAGGTAATCAGTTGCTATAATAATGTATCTTGCTCCAGATTTCTTTGCAGGGGGATTGATTGGTCCAATAAAATCAATAGCCCACTTGTCAAATGCTTGTAAAGTTACCTGTGGAACCAGAGGCATCTCATCCCTCCTGGATGGTTTACCTGTCCTCTGACAGATGTCGCAGCTGTGGCAATACTCTCTTGCAACCTTATGAATAGTAGGCCACCACAATCTAGTTGTCAGAATCTTTTGTGCCGTAGTGTTTCCTGCATAATGACCTCCTGCTGCTCTAGAATGTGCCTCAGCCAGAATCAGTGTCTTTTCATGCTCCAAGACACATCTACACAGTATTTCATCTGGTCCCATCTTATATAGCTGTCCTGCTATCAAGGTGAATTCAGCTGCTCTAACCACCAGTTGCTTCTTCTACTGTGTTTTCATCTCAAAAGGTGCAAAACCTGTAGACAAGTACTAAACAATATCCTGAAAATAGTCATCAACCATCTGGATGGAAAACAACTGGGCATCAGGAAGACCTTTGCCCAAACTAGTGGGTTCTTATCCTGACTCGAGCCTCGACAAGTGGTCAGGCCCCAGGTTAAGTCTTCCTGGCTTAACTATGATCTCAAAGTCATACTCGTGAAACAAAATCAGCCATCTGCATATCCTACCACCTAACACAAGCTTGTTAACCAAATAATTCAAAGCAGAATGGTCAGTGAACATCTTAAAATGAGATCCTAACAGATAATGTTGAAACTTTTGCAAGGCATAAACCATAGCTAGACCTTCTCGTTCTGTCGTAGTATAATTCTTTTCTACTGTGGACAATTTCCTACTTGCAAAAGAAATAGGGTGATCAATATTACCTTCACCCGTCTGAGCCAATACTACACCTAAAGAAATGGAGGATGCATCGACATGAACATGAAACTCCTTATTCCAGTCAGGGAACACTAAGATAGGGGCAGTTACCATCTTTTCTTTCAGAATGTCCAAGCTTTCCCGACATTTAGGTGTCCACTCAAACTTAATATCTTTCTTCAATTTCTTTTCCATAGGGGCTGTAATCTGAGCGTATCCTTTAATGAATTTTCTGTAATAGCCAGTATGACCAAGCGTAGTGTGAAGTTTCTTAACAGACTTCGGAGGTGGCAAGTTCACAATAATGGCTATCTTTGTAGGATCCACCATCAATCCTTTCCTGCATACAATGTGACCTAGCAGAATTCCAAAAAGCGCACAAAAGATACACTTCTTCAGGTTCAATGAAATCTGATGCTGTCTACACTTGTCCAACATAAGCCTTAAACTAGCTATATGATCTTTCAATAAACCAAAGATAGTCCAATCATAAAAGTAAACTTCCAAGAACTTATGAATAAATTCCTTAAATGCAGATATGACTACTCTAGAAAACATAGCAGGTGCATTCTTCAATCCAAAGGGCATAATAGTATACTAGAAAGATCCCATTTCTGTAGCGAAGGTTGTTTTATGTCAATCCTCTGGAGCAATTCTGATCTAATGGTAACCTGAAAATCCATCAGTGAAAGAATACACTTCTTGACCTCCAACATTGTCTAAAACTTCATCTGTAAAGGGAGTAGGGAAAGGATCATGTAAACAGGCATCATTTAGCTTCCTCAGATCAACACAGATTCTGATTTCTCCCTTGGTCTTCTTTTCTTGTACCACCATAGGGCTGACCCATTTGAACTCTTCGACAGGCTCAATGATTCCTACAGCGAGCATCTTATATAGCTCCCTCCTGACTTTTTCTTTATACTTAGGATTCAGCCTATAAGGGAGCTGTTTCACAAGCTTCGCATCAGGTTTCAAAGGGATTTTTATCACTCCTATATCACCAAGGATACCTTTCATTTCTGAGAAATTCATTAGAAACAGGTCTTGATACTCATGGAGGAGTTTAGTCACTTTGATCACCATTTCTTCGTCCCAATAATCTCCAATGGTAGCGTACTTAGGCATTTCTTCTAATCCAATGTTTATGTTGGGCACATGGGTAGACCCGGGTTAACGCTTTATACGTCGCACCAACAAAAGACCCACTGTGTTGGCCCTTTCGGCAACAACCTGCGCACAGGTTGCAGTCTCACCCGAAACAGCAATGGGGTGCCGCAGAATCAGGTTTCTGCATGCAGAGAGGGGTATTACTGTACCTTAGCCTTTCTAAACAATTATTATTCAACTTCTTGTTAACTTATCATTCATTCACATATAACTTCACAGCATAATAAACAAACCAAACTTGCATAACCCACTACAGGGAATCCACAGCGAAGCTTAGTATTAGCAGAGATCTTATATTATCAGATATATTCAGTTTAATGCATGAAAATGACAGAAACAGAAACAACACAACAAAACCACAACACCAAATATAACGTGGTTCACCCCCAGTGTAGGGGCTACGTCCACAAACTGCGTTTTATTCCTCTTTCCTCAAAACCACAGTTTATCTGCGCACTTTGCTGCAGATTCCTTCAGCTCTTAACAGTCGTGCACACAGCAGCTGGCTTCTGCGCACACAGCTGCAGATCTTTCTTTCTTCCTTACAAAAACCCTCTGCGCACACAGCTGCAGAGGTCTTCCACGCACACAGCTGGGACTTGTCCTTTCCTTACAAAAACCAAACTTACTTCGCCTTATCTTTCTTTACATCAAAAAGCCTAACCTATCCATTTTCCATAAGCGCTTATTTATACTGCGCAGTTTTACAAAAACCATGGTCTTAAACCATGGGCACCCACAAAAACCCTAAACCCTGAATTTAAACCATGGGTTTATTACAAAAAGGGAGGGTTTTGACTTACCCTGACACCCCTAAGACTATTTTGACCCATAGCTCCGCTTACAAATTTCCTAACTAACCGCGGAGTTACCCAATATGGAGTATGCGCCCCAACAGGCCCCTAAGACTCACTAGTGGCCCGTCCCGGGACACTCTGCATCTTCTCTAGTGGGCGAATCTTCTGTGCGAGGGTCTGGAAACGATTGGTGAGATTATGTAGTATCTCATCAGTGGCTTGCTCCTTTTCCACCATCTCCTGTAATACTGAAGAAGAGTCTGTATCAGCCTTTTCCTGCGCAAAATTGTCATATGTCTTCAAAATTTTGAGCTGGATTTCCGCAGCATTGGTCAACTCTAAGGCTTCATCAACCAGGGGCTGTAGCGCACTTTCCAGCATTGTCACCTTCGTCCTGCAAGAATCGATTCCCTGTTGAATTTCCTTGCTGCGTTTTACTTTAGCCATCTTCTGCATAGGTGGCAGCGTCTTGATCTCTATTCGGACTGCATCGAGCTCATCCTGGCGCAACTTGATGGTTTCCTGAATCTTCCCTACATCTGGATGATCCTGTAGATTTTCCCAGGCTTCTATGCTGTCTTCCATTAGTTTTGCGACACTAGCCATGTTGTCTGATATTTTTGTTGCTGAAGCCTTGATATCCTGCTGGCGCTGTTCTCGGACCTCTAGAGGAGTCTCAGGGGGAATGCACAGTTGAAGTTCTGCAATCTGTTGCTGATATTCTATCTTCATCCGTTCCAATTCACTGTAGGACTGCTGGGCATAGTCTTTCATCTTAGCAATCTTCTGCTTTGGTTCCTCTGTTTCATGTATGTCGGAGTCAGACAGACTCCGACATGCCTCATCTAATGCTTGCAGTATCGTGGTTGTTGTATGCTCGGCCTCTTTCTTCTGTTGCTCGATCTCTTGTAGGCATGCGGCGGAAGTTTTGTTTTGCTTGATGGATTCTTCCAGTTGGATTTGTGACACTTGAGCTCGGGTATGGATCTCCTTTGTAATCGCGAGCTGTCGGAGGTGCAACTCTGACATAGGTATCTTTGTATAATCAAGCTCTGCAGTTATATTTGTCGGGGGTCGAGAATCGATGTCAGGCTGCATCAGAGTTGCACTTGAAACCTGTCCCTGGGGATCCCTAAGTGGCCATTGCCTACTGTCCTGCTGCGGGGGTGCCATAGTGCTGCTTGCCGCAGTACTGGGTGCTGGTTTTGCGATTATCTCTTTTAGCTCTGATACCATGGTTGCGAGACCTGCGAGGCTGGCCAGATGTAGCTCCGCGAATTCAGACCATTTTTTAGTAAGCACCAACGTAGATTGTTCAAGAGCATGCTCCAGTGCACTCATCGTGACAGAGGCTTCCTCCTCGATATCTTTATCCTTTGATGCCTTTACCTTTTTGCGAGGCTGTGGCTTGGTTACCTCGGCTACTTCTGGTGACTTGCGCTTCGTCGGTGGGGTAGGATCTGTTATGGTCTTGACCGACTCCTCATCCTGTTCATCCTGCTCATATTGTTCACTATCACCACCCTGGTCATTATCATTTATCTGGGAATCACTTGGATCTTCGCTATCTTCCAACGGGCTTTGCTGCTGCGCCTGACTAGTACCTGCGCCCATATTGATAGCTGGAGGAACCGGAATAGAAGGTTTTTTTCCTAAATCTTTCAGCCATTCAGCCAGCCATTGCTGAACGATCCGCTAGATATCTAGTTCAGTGACTACATATGGTAATTTGAAACATTGCCGTTGAGGATCTGCATGAGCTTGAAGGAAAACATGATGCATGTCGGCGCTAAAGTGCGCGATCCCCTCGTACGGAGAGAACACCTCGTTGGTAAGGCGAGGTGTTCGCACTATCTCATAGTGAAGGCTCATAGCATAGAATACGAACACAGTGTTCGTCATCTGTTGAGTTTCCTTATCTGTGGATACCCAAAGGGAGGCATACCTTGCTGCTCCCGGTGTGCCGGGGTTTATTTCGGCAAACTGAGCTTCAGTGGGTTCTTTCCATCCAACTAATGCAATAAGGATTATAAGCCATGAATAATGAAAAGGTCTACCTTTTTCTTGCGCATCGCGGGCATCCTCCAAAAACTCCTTCGCAAGATAGCCAGCCCAATTATAAGTATACCCCTCGGCGCAGTTCATAGCAATCCTGATAACCGGGGCAGGAACTTCAGTTGGCCTGCATTTTCGTATAAGTTTGCAGGCTAAGAGTTCAGCTACAAACTGAATGGGCTGTGCCTGAATCGCGGAAGTATGATACCCTCGTTTCCCTTTTGTCAGGCCAAACCGCTCCTTCATGGTTTGCGCGATCTTTGTGTCTTCATGTTTGGACAGAAACTCGGTTCCCGGATCTGGTCCTGCCATAGGTAATCCTGTGATCCTATGGATAAGGGCGGCGTCGATAGGCACTTGTTGGTCCCCTATCCATAGATAGCCGTCATGCACCAAGGCTAGTAACTGCTTGGCCACTACAGTCACATGTATACCGCGTCCAAAATGGGGAATGTTGAATAGCTTGAGTAGGCCAGCTTTGTCCAAACCCGCAGCCCATGTTTGCACTTCCAGTAGCGTGACCTCATGGTCGGGGTACCTCACGCGGTGCAAGTATTCGGCTGGGTCAAACTGTGGGAACTTGCCATAGTCATTGGTGTCATGATCGCTATACTTAAGCTGATCAATCTTCCCTGTCATACTGCCAATCAGCTGCACTCCTGATGGTAATGAAGGTGTGGCTAATGTAAACTACTTTGTCCGCCGGGGTAGCGTGGTGCCTGGGCGACCAGGTGGTAAGTATGGTGGTCGTGGCGGCGGAATATTCTCCCTTCCCCTGGTCGGGGCCTGGGCGGAACCAGAGGGCTCCATGGGATGAGCTGCTGATTCTTGCCCTGTTTGCTGTGGTCGGTCTTGGTTGCGTTTGGTGCGAATTTCAGCTCTAGACTTTTTCCTGGCAGACCGTTTCTGCATCGGCCGTGGGGGTACTGGGGGAGTGGCTTCATAGTGAGCTATGGCAGGCGGCCGAGTAGAGCAGGTGATCAGACCCTCTTGCTCGAATTCTCGGACCAAGTCGTCAATCTCACGTTCAGTGGTCATGGGTTCACTCACAAAGCTTAAAGGAATGCAGAATGTGATTTTTCCTATCTTAGGGATCTTCTTATACACACTAGCAATCAAATCGGGGAGGACAGTGCATTGAAGGCACCAAATCGGATGAAAATCTTGTCCTTGCGGGACGTAATTGCCGGTACCGGTCTTAGAACAGTCATTTAAAGCACTTAAAATCCCGCCGCCGCCAAACTGGTTACCTCCCAACGGTCGAATTTTGGGCCTCGAAACATTTTCAGTCTGCGGCAGAAGCATGGTCGCAGCCTCAGGGCGATAAGAAACTGCGGCCCAATAGTGCGCTGCGACCCAACCCGGTAATATCCGCGATAGGATGATTAAATTTGAGGTGCGAGCATCTTGGCTCTGCCCCTGAAAATTACGTCGCACGTCTTGAGCTTGTCTTATAGATGTGGTGCGCGCGACCTTCTGGTAGGTTCTCCGTCGGAGCTGAATTTTTGTAGAGTCGGCCCCCCCTGCTGTGGTAGCGCCTAGTGTTATTTCCAGATGCTGGATGTTCTGAGACTGAGGTACTTGGTCTGGCATCCGCAGAAGAGTGTGTCCAAGGTCTATCATCCCGACGTGGGCAGGCAGTTCTCGAGGCTGTGCTCTGAGGCATCAAAGAGACTGAGTGATCTGTGCGCACCTATGGCCATGTAGCTCGTATAGTCGTTGCTGCCAATTCTCCAGACCATCGTCTGAATCAGATATGCAGGAGCTATCACATTGCCAATCCATTACACCATCAGTATTAGGTTCGACATAATCTGCATCCGTGGCTGTGATGTTATAGATGTGGTCTAAAGTATCCTGCTCCCCTTCATCTCTGAGTGGTTCTGTATATCTCTCTCCTTGGGATGGATCGAGGGGTATAATAACGCGCAGACCATTTCCTTCGAAGGTCATCTGCCGCCTTTTAAGGTTGATGACTGCAGCATTGGCCATGGCCCACTCAATTCCCAGCAGGGCTGGGTAAGGGTTGCTGTCATCAATGATCTCAATAACTTCAAAATCTGCCAGAGTACTGACCCCATCAATGTCGATTGGGACACTAAGAAGTCTCCCTAGCGGTACAATCCTTTGCTAGTTAGCTAGTCGCAGCTGTATAGGTGACCAAACCAGGGAAGGCATTCCCATTTGTCCCCACATCTGCTTAGGGAGGACGTTGACGTCTGATCCCAGATCGAGGATGACATCAGTCATATCATATTCTCCTATCTGAACATTCAACCTCATTTCCCTTCCCGTTCGTCGGACACGACTAACAGTTTTCTCCTGATCAATTCCTCTCTGATGGTCTGTGACAGCAAGAACTTTTTGCAGCTCGTTTAGAGCGTTCTGATTGCGCAAGAGTTTCATACAGCTCTGCAAGAAAGAAGATAGTGTACTTACTTTATCCGTCGAGGCCCCCTGTAGCTGCGACGCCTGCTGGTGTTGCCGCGCAGGTATGTCTACGGCGCCATCAACATTAGTGCACCTGACCTCCGGGACTGGTGTGGTATCCTTCGCCGGACCAAGGGCAGGGCCTTTTTTATAGACCTGTTGTGGGCTCATTGTGGTAGGTTGTCTTGGCGAGTCTCGAGTATGTGTCGTAGCTCCACTCCGGGTGACCACATTGAGGGCTGGGGCAGGTCTTTATTCCACGGAAATCAACTGAATACTTGAGGTAGGGCTACGGCTATTTTCCTGTATCTTTGCAAGGAGCTGAGGACATTGTTTA
>LPNX011131649.1:140221-179703 GCA_001517045.1 Pseudotsuga menziesii | reverse complement strand
GGGGGGAACTTACTGAGGTAGACTAACCTATGACAGGACTACTCGAGCCAGGGTTACTTTCAGACTATGAAGGGTTCTTAGGGATAACAGATCTGCACTGCAGAGTGATAGGAAGGTTTCTAACAAAAGGGGTTTCTTCAGATTCAGACTCTTCTGGGCTTAAAGAGGTATAATCAGTATTCTGGCCTAGGGTAAAGGATCCAAAAGTTCTCTTGTATCTTTTACCGTTGCGAAGCAAACCACTTTGCTCGTCGAAGTCACTTTCACTTTCAAACATAGGTTAGTAGCAATAAATCTAGCAATCTAATTTGATAAGCAATATGCGTTTTTCAGCCAAGAGCATTTTAATTTTCAAACTTAATGAATTCAGGTACTTACCCCTTGGTCCTTTGAATAACTGTGTTTCTTCTTCACTGAAAGAATTATGTGTGTCGATGGAGAACTCTGTCACAAATGCTTCAAGGGTTCACATTGTCCAGAAGTCAATAGCTCTAGATACCGCGTTGTTCACTCTTTTCAACAGCTTAATTCTTTCTGGGGTCCAGGCAGGAGACTGATCTTCTTGGAAGTTTGTACTTCTTTCTGTCAACCTAGATAACCACTGGTGCAATTCTATGTGGATACTACCAAAGAAAATTTCATAAATATCAGTAAAAATGTACCTTTACAAGAAGTCGTATGAGCTACGATGAGGATCCTTATTTTCTTGTTCATCAAATTTCAGATAAGTATCTTCAATCCAATCACTAATTTCTTTTACTGAGGGCCTCCAAAACATGTCCCTCGAGGTACGATGTACATCCCTCTTGAGCAGATATTGGTTCAACCGACAACGAAACCAATTTGTTGGTGCTTAAGGCAGAACTAGGTTCTTATACTTTTATTTACCAACCAACAAAGAGACCCACAGTGTTGGCCCTTTCAGCAACAACCTGTGAACAGGTTGTAGTCTCACCCGAAACAGCTATGGGGTACCGCAGAATCAAGTTTCTGCGGGAAAAAGAGGGATATTACTGTACCTTTATCCTTAAAAAAGTATATTTATACAATACATAGCTTCTACATTCACTTAAATAGCTTTGCAGTTTATATAAATAGACAGTTACTTGCTTAACCCTTAACTGGGAATTCACATCAAAGTTAATACTTAACAATATATCTTACTTATCATTCACCTACTTATCAAATGCATAAAATATAACAGGAACAAAATAAACGAGAACCACCACAACACAATATCTACGTGGTTCACCCCCAATGTAGGGGCTACGTCCACAGAACTGTGTTTATATTCAACTCTTTACAATCAACATAGCTGCAAATATCTACGCACTCAACTGCAGATCCTTTCCTCCTAAACCCTCTATGCACTCAGCTGCAGAGGTCGTCCACGCACACAGCTGGGATTTATCCTTAACAAAACCCTCTGCACACTCAGCTGCAGAGGTCATCCACGCACACAGCTGGGACTTAACCGTAAACCCAAAAATAGGCCTTAGCTTCTTCGCATCAAATTATCATCATATAAAAACCTTCGAAAATCTCTTTTCTCCTTTACATAAGTGCCTATTTATACTAGCGCACTATTACAATACCATGTGTTTAAACCATGGGCTTAAAAACCATGAGTTTAAACCATGGGTTATTTACAAAAAGAGGGGCTTCGACCCAACCCCGAAACCCCTAAGACTATTTTGGACTACAACTCCGCTTACAAGCTTTGCACCAAAACCGCGGAGTTGCTAAACTTAAGGACCTTTAAGGTCTGCACCCCAACAAATGGTAAGGCATCTTGGTGTGCTATCTATGAAGTGAAAATTCACACTATAGCCGATTTCTACCTAAACTTAAAAAATCAACAAAACTACCAGACAGTCTACCAGACAAACGTAGTCGCGCAGAACAATAATCAGTGAAACAATGCTCAAAATGAACAAAATAATCAAAGGTACGAAGGTCGTCAATATGAGCACCAGTTCGACAACCGACATGGAGGATATGGAGGTCGAGGTCGATTATGTAGGAATTGTGACAACCGACCACGTTATCCCATCCAATGTTTCACGTGCTACAAAGAAGGTCACCGATATGCGTATTGTCCATACAAGGATAGAGATGACTTAAAATTATGTACTAGCTATGGAGTAGGGGATCACTCATTAGAGGCTTTCCCTACTATGCTTGATAAAATAAATAAAAAGAAAAATGTTAATGTCTTGTCGTGCGTTCAAAAACATGATATAATCAATACAAAGAATATGAATATAGTAACCCGACAAGGGACAAAAATTGGGAGTGATAACCTACGAATAAGCAAAATAAAAGAAAAGAATGATTATCCTAACCCAATGAAACAAAAACAACTGTATAAATACACAACGAATATATTTAAAGAATTTTCTCGACAAGAAGAAGCTAACGATAATCGACAAAGCAAAGTTAAAGAAATAATACGTTTAGTATAAACTGATAAAAGGGTGTCTCAATTCATTGACCTATTGTATAAAATAAAACACAACAATAATACAGAAAAACAAACAAAAAATATCTGTAGTCTAAACCAGAAGGACAAAAGTGATGCCGACGCACTTTTTGACCTAGAAATTGAAGGATACCATGTCCGACAAGTTGTGCTCGACTTCGGGTGACAAGTAAACATTATGACTTGCAACACTTGGGAACAATTGGGTAGATCTTGACTATACAAGTCAGGAATATACCTGAAATTAGCCGAACAAGGTCTGATTGAACCTATCAGAATTTGGAGAAATGTCAACATGACCATAAAAGGAATATCGACCAAAGTTGACTTTGAAATTATTAACCCTAAGGAAGGATCCAGTTCCTTTCCAGTGTTAGTAGGTCGACCTTGGGGAAGAAAAATGAAAGCATCGATATCCTTAGACAAGGAAAGAATAAAACTAAAAGGGAATGGAAAAAAATTCATAGTACCTATTCATCCATTCTAAGGAGAACCTTGGATCGAACCTATTGATGAAGAAGTCAACATCAGACAATTATATCATATACAAAACAATGAAGACTCCACAAAACCCAATGTCTATGGTGAACTTCACTTAGGCAATCAAGATTCAGTAGGATACAATTCAGATGCAGAATTATATGATTGGAAAGTCGAGAACTATGAAACACAAGCAAGAGGTTGTTGGACCATTCAAAAAGTGTAGAAGAAACTAGTCCAACAGTTCTTCTTGGTGTCCACCATCCCAAAAATATTTGAAAAGAAAACTAGGGAATATCCTACCCTAAAACCAGCAAATGTAAGTATTACACAAATCCCAAGGTACAAAGAAAGAGGATAATCAGTCATGCATATAGAACAAGTATCCAAAAACATTGGTGAACATGGCCGACTACAAAGCTTAGTGGAAACCTTCATAGGACAAGCTGCTAGATGGTGGGATACCCATCAATCAAGATTACAGACATGGACAACAGCTTCAAACTACTTCATAGAAAGATTTGGAGGAAAAAAGTTAACCAAAAAATCCCAAATACCTATGTTCACCCAAGGGCAAGATCTAGAATACCACATAAGAACATGCGAAAAGGAATGGAAAAGACTTGGGTATAAGGATGAACGTACATGGCCACATTTATTTCCATCGACGCTATCCGACGTACCAAAAAAATGGTACAAAATGGAAGAATATCGAGGTAAAACATTCCTATGGCATGAAATAAGAGAGAATTTTATCAAATATTTCAGCTTTATACCACAAGATGGAAACTTAGTTGAAACTGCAAAACAAATCAAGGCATTTATAGAACCGACCGAGAAGAAAACCTTAAATCACGATCGACCGACAATAAACTGCAATAACATACAAACAAAGACAACACCCCAATCGACAAGGCTACAAATGGAAAATGAAAATCTAGAAGGGAAAAGCTTTCGATGGAAATCCTACCATTCAGAAACAACAAAACCGATTCGCATAGTGCTCAAAGTCGAGACAGTCAAAGACACCAATCGAATGACTACAGCAGACTTTCCTGCCACATTTTCATAGTTTAAAGAAGGAAGCCGACCAATCAATGAATCCAAAGCACCACAATGGTTAGATGCTAAAGTCAAAACTAAAGAATTTGACATCTCAAATGATGATCGACAAAAAATGGCAAAAATTGGAGATTATTGGAGTGAAGAACAAACAACAGAAATAGTAAACCTACTAAAAGAATTTCAGGATGTCTTCACTAGAGACTACAAATATATCAAAGGTCTAGTCCATGAAATGGGTGAAATGAATATCGACATTAAACCTGATGTCTGACCTGTAAAGAAAATACCATATAAGTTGGCTCATAAGTATAAAGAGATAGTCAAGAAAGAGATTGATAATATGCTTACAGCAGGAATTATCTACCCTATTGACCAATCAAAATGGGCAATTCTAATGGTTGTTCAACCAAAGAAAGACGATCCAACCAAGCTAAGGATCTGTTTTGACTTCAAAGACCTAAATAAAGTTACATTAACAGACCCATTTCCAACTCCTTATGTAGATGAAATCTTAAATGAGGTCACAGGACATGAATGCTAATCGTTTATAGATGGATTCTCAAGCTATAACCAAGTACCAATAGCCAATAAAGATTAGAAAAAAGACAACTTTCGTATGTGAATTTGGCTCATTTGCTTACATGGTTATTCCTTTTGGATTAAAAAACGCACCTACAGTATTGTCAAGAATTGTGGTCAAAAAATTTCAAGAATATATTTACAAAACAATGGCAGTATATTTTGATGATTGGACAATATACTCTATGTTGAAATATCACTGCAAATTGCCAAGGCTCATGTTGGAACGATGCCAACAAATCCATCTAGCTTTGAAAATCAAGAACTGCATATTTCTGACCCCTATAGGGATACTATTAGGACACATTGTTTGCAAAGAAGGAATCAAGGTCGCAAAAATAAAAATTATCCTCGACTTAAAACCATCGGTGAACCCAAACCAAGTCAGGGTACTACTTGG
The DNA here is from genome assembly GCA_001517045.1 of Pseudotsuga menziesii. Taxonomy (NCBI): domain Eukaryota; kingdom Viridiplantae; phylum Streptophyta; class Pinopsida; order Pinales; family Pinaceae; genus Pseudotsuga; species Pseudotsuga menziesii. The sequence continues at coordinate 174,697 of LPNX011131649.1, read as the reverse complement.
TCATACAGGATATTACAGGAAATTCGTAAGATTTTATTCAGATATGACCTATCCACTGGAAGAACTGTTAAGAGAATATCAGGAGTTCAACTGGACAGAGGAATGCAACATATCATTTGAAACACTAAAAAGAAAGCTAGTCGAAGCACCAATTCTAAGATTTCCAAATTGGTCGACCAAATTCCATGTACACATCGACGCATAAGGCCTAGCAATAGGAGCAATTCTAGCTCAACTAGGGGATGATGGAATGGACTACCCTATAGTTTACAACAATAGAAAATTAAATAAAGAAGAAAGATACTACTTGACAATAGAGAGAGAAGCATTAGGAATGGTTTTTGCACTACAGAAGTATCGACATTACCTACTAGCCAATCCGTTTATCTTTTATACCGACCACCAAGCCCTAAAATAACTTGTAAATAAACCCTTACATCATGGGAGAATTTGTCGATGGATGCTTCTATTCCAAAAATTTGAATTTGAATTCGTTGTCAAACCAGGAAAGTTAAATGTCATTCCCGACCACTTATCACGAATCGACACAGGAGGGGAACTGACAGGAGTTGAAGACAACCTACCGGATGCACATTTATTTTGAATAGAAGAAGTCCCAACAGAATTAGAGGAAATAGCTCAATTCTTAGAAGAGGGACAAGTAATGGAGGGAATGAGCACGAATAAGAAACAAATATTAGCCATGAAAGTTGCACCATATAGCCTCATAAATGGATTCTTATATAAAATGGGCCTGGACTACATCCTAAGAAGATGTTTACTAGAACATGAAAGAAATAATATTATGTATGAAGCACATTATGGACTGGCGGGAGGACATTTTCAAGCAGACACAACTACCAAGAAAATCCAATAGTCAGGGTTATGGTGGCCGACACTTCACAAAGACTGTAAAAATTTTGTGAGCCAATGTGACAGATGTCAACGACTGGGTTGAACTATGCCTGGTACAGAAATTCCCTTGATACCAGTAAACCCAAGTTTGACATTTGAAATTTGGGCCATATAATTCATAGGACCATTCCCCATACCAACAAAAAGAACAAGTGCAAGGTACATAATAACTGCAGTAGAGTATGTAACCAAGCGAGCAGAGGCAGAACCAGTCGACACATGTTCCAGTGAGATAGCTGCTAAATTTATCTATGAAAATATCATTACCAAATTTGGATGTCCAATAACCCTAATTAGTGACCAAGGGTCACACTTTATTAATAAAACCATTAAAGCACTAATAGATCAGTTCCAAATTGACCACCGACGTAGTAAATCGTATCACCCTTAGTCGAATGGAGCAATTGAGGAATTTAAAAAAACATTAACAAAAGGCCTAACAAAAATATGTAACATCAACAAAGATGACTGGGACGAGAAGATACTTGTAGTACTATGGGCTTACATAATAGCATACAAGCATTCGACAGACCAAACACCATTCCAACTACTCTATGGATAAGAAGCAGCTGTTCCACTACATTTTCGACAACAAACACCTATTATAACAGAATTTTTACCTGTCGATGTCGAATAGGGAAGGAAGGACTAACTGATGCTATTAAGCAAGCTTGAAGAACACCGACTGATTGCTTTACAACACTAAGAAATTCAAAAACAATAACAGAAGGCATGGCATGATCGTAATATAAAAAACAAAAACTTGTCGGTAGGGGACCTTGCCCTACTATACAATATTCGAGTAAAAGGAAAACCCAAAAAGCTACATATAGAATGGATGGGACCCTATGTTGTCGAAGAGATTCATGCCAACAGATCATTCTGACTAAGGACGTTACAAGGCATAGTATTTCAGAAATTTGTTAATGGTGCCCGACTAAAGCGGTAAAAAAATTAAAACAAGTTTAAAAAAACAAACAAACAAACAAAACAAAACATATAATGACCATAACGGTTAGAAAAAAACTATAAAAAACTGAAAAAAAATCTAAAATAAACAAAACAGAACCAACACCCATAAACCAGGATGACAGGAAATCAGTGCTTCGGTAGCCGACATCACACCCATCGACATACCACCATCGACCGATCACATGATCGACATCGACCAATGACCCCAAAGGTCACATCACACCTTCATGACTAAGAGCACCAAAATCAAACCGCCATTAACGCAAACTCAAGTGATCGAGATAGACCATCACTTCTGCCATTAATACACCCATCGACAGAAATGTCAAATTCCTCACCTATAAATACTGGACCAAAAAATGATCAGTTATAGTATTTCAAACAGAGAGAGCAACTTAGCAAATAGAAAACTAAGAACTGAGAATCCATCAGTAAAGTCAAATAGAGAACTGACAAAATGGTGCCAAAACAAAACAGAGCTGTAACAAAGACTAAGGAACTACAATCTGCTCAAACCCCATTAATGAGGAGGTTAAGAAACATAAAGAACGCCAAGGTCCAAGAGACCTCATGGGTGAAAACATGGGCCGAATGTCGACAAGAAACCAACCCAAGCAGTAGAGAAGGTAAATCACAGTTCTATCATGAACTACATGAACACACCGTTCATGGTAAGTTTTGGAGGTACAAAATAAATGGCAGTCAAATTCATTATAAGCTGATACCACAACGACAAATTCTACTTCGACCGGCCAGTCGAGATCTTTGTCAAAGTGATATATAAATTGACTAGTCTATCCAACCAAGGTGACCCAGTACCAGTCAGCATAAAAGAAGGGCTGGTGGAGTGATTAACTGGAACACCATCGGGGAAGAACTCAAAAGAGCTAATGATTATCCATATACAAGCTCGAATGCCACAAATTGTGGCTAAAATCATAGCAATAGGGCTTACACCCATAGGTCGGGGAAGCAACCTAAAACTAGATATGCTAGAGGAAGTAGATACGATTTCCAACATGGGAAAAGTCTACAAATGGGCTGAGTATGTTGCCAACATGCTCAAAGGCATCTGTGAAAAATGCCAGGATTTGGGAGGGATTATAAGGTTCCTGTCCCTGATAATATGGATAGTAATGTGCTACTTGTTCCCAATCAGGGACAATAAGTTCCAAAAACCCACAAAATTCCATATGTGGAGGCTCAAACCATTTGCCTAGACTGGAACATTGAAGGAACTGGAAAATGGAAAAGTAGTGTTGGAAAACTAGTTCCAACAACTCAAACTTCAGACGACTAAATGGAGGGTGCCCCAAAACATCCAACGAATTCTGCCAAAAACCACACACATACCACTGGAGCTTGACAATACTGTGGTTTGGTATATGTAGGGTGCTAAGGCAAAATCAAAGAATCTCGACTACTATCCAACAGTTGAAGAGATCTTCAGTGAGCTAGATCAACAGTCTAGCACAAAAATGTCGATACCAACAAAAGCCAAGGAAGAAACCCTAATTATAGAAGAACCAATAACAGACCAAGAAATGGAAGAAGATTATGAACTTCGACTACACATCAACACCTTCGTGTCGGAGGAAACACCAACAGAGGATACCAACCGACTGCAAATCACAATCATACCGCCAACATCCCAAAGGGAAGGTACACAGATAGAACATCAGTTAGCCATTCCAGCTGAGAAAAGTATTATCCTAGCACAACAACAGGAGGAAGGGGACGAATTGAAAGATATTGAGTTCGACAACCCTGATTATGAAATAACCAAAGAAAAAATAAAAAAGCTAGCAAAGGAGATCGCAACAGTAAGGAAGAAAGCAACTGATACAAAAGGGAAGGGGAAGAACAAGCTTATCCTTTCAGACTCATAGGATGAAGAGGAATTGTTAGCTATGAATGTCGACATTATAGAAGATGCCATAGAAAACAAAGTTTCGATCAAGACAAAGTTCAAAAAATTTGTCGAAGCAAAAGCACGACAAGGTCGGCCGAAGAAAACAAAAAGTACACACACATTGATGGCCGAGAATATTGTTGACTTAATATCTACACCTCCACCCCCATCTCCGACTCAAATCACACAGGAATAAATTCCAAAGCTTCCCCCCATAAGCCCAGTTGACATATGAAAAAATGCTATGCCAGAAACCCTGAAGGAGAGGTTTGACCAAGACACAGAGTTCCAAGCATACATTGAAAAACTTCCTGAGTCACTTACCTCTGTATAGAAGATCACCACCAAGTGCCCTCTGTTTGAAGCGGGTGGATCAAGACAGCTTGTTCCTTCATAACCTAGCCAAATACCCCAGAATCCGAGGTCTATGGGAGTGCTAAAATCCACATTTGTGAGGAACCCCGACAAGACACCTTAAGTTTTCGCAATTCGAACCTCATCCTTCACACCAACCGACACTGCACCCCCTCCACCAGCCAATGAACCAGCAAGAAATGGGGATGAAGAGAACATGGAATAAATCAATTAAGAAATCGATGACCTATTCTTCGACATCCCGGAGGGTTCAGCCCCAGAAATTGAATACCCGACACCTGAGCACATCCCCACCACACTAATCACACCCGACCATTCACCATCACCACCACCACCCCCCAACCCAAAACCTGCAACCAAACCATATGCACCTGAACAAACTTTACCACAACCATCACTACCAACAAGATCTGTATCTGACCCCTCTGCACAAAATCCACCAGATACACACCCCACTACAAAACTCATCCCACTGGTCCAACCAGAAGCTCCACCAACTATTGTAAACCAACAACCAAACAATCCACTGCTGGAAAATCAACCACCAGAAAATATAACTCTTACAGGTGCACAAGTACAACAGAAAGCAGAACAATAAAAACATAAGGGGAATAGAGACAAAAAGAAGAGGGACCATCAATCACAAGCGGCAATGGTCCACATTAGCCAACTTGGGTAGACCACTGCAGTCGACGCAACAACGCTGAAGGACAGAGAGTTGGGACAACTCTTGGAAACTCTAGCTATCGAAGCAAAAACAAGAAGCTAGACTAGACACAAGGAGCTCGATGACACTAAAAGAGAACAAGTTGAGTTCCTAATAAAATGTAGAAACCTATCACAATCTGTGATACCAGGACCAATAGAGGTCGACACTGACAAGACACTAGAAAAATCCTATCAGTTGTTTGAAAGCGCGGTGTCGGCACTACATATACAGATACAAAATACAAGAGAAGATCAAAAAGAAGAAACATCTAGACTACTGATGTAGCAGCACGCATCCTTCTCTGAAACTTACAAAGTGCTTCAAGATCACATAGAGGAGTCTGTTATAACAGAAGGGGTACTACGACACTAGCCTACTTATTATGGGAAAGTCTTCCAGCAGACCCGACATAATAGACAAGAAATTCAAGCACTGGAGAAAATAAAGAGAACAAAAGAAGCATTGAGAAGCACTATCGAAGATCAAATCGTGCTCGAATAGCCAAACTGCAAAAGCTCGAGCGAAAAGCACACTGATGGGTACAACAGGAAATCCTAAGCTTGGACAAATTAGACACCATTTTTCTGTAGATGAAAAGACTTCTGGAGACAGTAGAATAGAAATACCAGTTTATGGGTCCCAACATGGAAAGGATATTAGACCTTTCCATTCAAGAGAAGATGTCGATGCTATCAAGCCTTACCACCTTAACCATTAACATCGAGAAAGTACTGCAAAATTGGACAGAATTCCAACATCAGCTGGCTGTGACAGCAGAAGCAATTGTTGAAGTTTGTGTACATAAATGACCGACTATCTGACTTCACAACCCATAAAACACAAACAAAAAAATAACTACTTTAGACAGGCAAAGAATTTTTTAGTACCTCCCCTGTTTCTTCAGGACGAAGAACAGTTTTGTTTGTGGGGGAGATGTTAGAGGAGCTAGTCAATAAGCCGACTAAGTCGATCAATCGACTAATTAGAGATTAGGTCAGCCACATAAGGTCGTGTCAGTTGACCGAACCGATAGGTAGTTATTTGTAACTGTCTATAAATCATATATATTAGGCTGTTAAGCTAGATGAGAACTCGGTTCAGCTCTGTGTTTTGTATGGACCATTTTCATATAATATAATATGTTATTCCACATCTGTGTTCTTGTCTCTGCTATGTATGTATGCTTTTAATGTGTATTATTGGTAACCTTTTGTGATCTGTGAGATTACAATAGGGTCAAATCCGAGCATTCTAAAGGAATTTGGAAGGCCAAGAGTCAAGTTATTCGGACTCAAATGAGGAAAAATACAAAAATATTTGTCATTTTGCACACATCCCGATGTACGCGGGTTTGAGGTTAAAAGCTACGTATACACGTGAGCATTGATTTAAAAGTCATGTATAGGTATAAACAGGCAATTTTTGGGGACACTATTGGAACATCAAAATATAATATAAGTCCATGGGGTCCAAAGAGTCTACAGAGAGACAGGGAAGGCCATAAATATATGATCTACTTGGTGTGGTAAAATAAACTATTACAGATGTCCCCTAACGTGTGGGGTCAGAGGGGAAACATGATGGCCGAAAGACATTATAAAATCCATCCCAGAACTGGAGTAATGAAGACCCAGGTGGAAGAACGAGCCACTCATCAAGTCAATACAATAATCAATCTCTGCATGTGACTGCAAATACATGTAGTAGTCCTGGATACATAAGAGTACAATGGCCATGAATAGGCATGATATAAAAAGTTTCATGTGTGGTCATTGCCATGTACAATATACAATGAAACAAGATCTCCATAATGGATGAAGATATCTGATATACACAAGAAACATAGGAATCATGATCACCAGAGTTGAAATCTCATGAATATGGGCACGATCAAGGAGGTAGCATATATGGAATGCCACCAACCTGGAAGGTCTTCCACACAAACCGCTGCAAGTAAATTTCCTACTATGTGAATAGATGTGTCGAGGTTGAACATAGTAGTCCATTATTTGATTACTGGTCATTGATGTATACCGTTAATAGACACGAGATAACCCAATGATAATGAAAATGGGAATCAATGTATAGAGTGCAATCTAACAAGTGTGAATATATTTGTTGAGCTCGAACACTTGAAAAAGTAAATCGATCAGGGGACAGTGATGTATTCCCTTTACCGTCGATGGCAAGAGAACCTACCACTGATGAATATAAGTATCAAGGAACTCAAATGAATCTAAACTCCTTGATGGCAGGGGTTTTGGGCCAAGTTAGTTGTGCAACATCACAGTTGCTGCGCAATCTCAAAAGAAACCCCACAAGTGAAAGATGGCGCGCAAGGTGGAAGATAGATTATTTTGAATATTTTGAGTCACTTTTTGTACTTTTGGACCATATTTTGTGGATATTGGTCATTAGTTGGTAGAATTAGTTAGGAGTTAGTTAGAAGTAGACAATGAATATAATGGCACAAGCCTATAAATAGAACAAGAATTCTAGCTATAATTGTGATATTTAGAACATGATATCATAGAATGAGAATTAAGAGCTTGAACTCAATTGAATTGTTGTCTGTTTTGGATCTGTGATTGATTGCACAAAATTAATATCAGAAGATGAAGTTTTATCTAAAATTTTGTTATCTTTTTGTCTCTTTCTATCTTCAATTTCTTCAATCTAATGGTGAATGTGTGTGACATGGATCTATGATGCGATCTTTACTGCTTATGAATGATGTTATCTTTCTAGATCTGTTTGCACAATAGCATGGTTATTTTTTTATGAATGAATGATGAAATCAATGATGAATGGTTATATTGGTTAGATATGATAGATAAGTTAATGAATTGTCCATGCCTATAGTCCTCTTCTATTCTACGGAAACTTGGTTTCATCAGTCCTCCCTCGAACATCTTGGGTGAGACTTTATCTGCTTTGTGGGTGTTGCCGAACATGGTAAAACCTATCTGGGATGGTGCTCAGGGAGATCACAATGAGTTGAGAGTCAATAGAGTGGGAACCCCTATCAAATGGGTTTTGTTGGTTGGGTTTGCACCAATAAATGGTTCCGTTTCTGGGACCTTGTTGTGACTAAGAGGAGGATATGTGGCATCCGACGCTACCAAAAATTCAAGATTGGTTTGATCAAACGCTATGAGAATTTTATGTAGTATAAAATAATAACCCTAGACTAACAATAGACAAGTGGTTGAAAAGATACATACACAGAGGTCCTCACGAGTACTTTTTCTATGAGTTTCCCATATTATTGTACGAATGGTTGGCGTGGTTCACTTATAAGAATACAAATTTCCGAGGAGGGGAGCCAACATCCCAGACTTTTGAATTGATCCAGGAGCTACAAGAAACTAATAACAAAGCATTGTGAGTTTTTCAGGTATGGATGAATAGTATCCTAGAAGGATATATCGCTGAGTTTGAAGTCGACACTACGAAGTCCTACAATGAAGCAAGAAAGGAATTTTTCGACAAACCAAGAGGTAGGTTCTTGTTGTTTCTACAATTGTCGATTAAAATGCTTGTCTAAAAAAAGGGTATACTAAAGATGCACCTCGATTAGTAAAACGCGGGTGTGCGGAGGCAGTGGATATCATGACAAAAGGGGGGAGGCGAATGGGAAGATAAGGGGTATATGGGTGCAAGTTTCGATGAGACTGTGAGGTAAGCTGAGGAAGAAAGTGGTCTTATGAGGCGATGAGCAAGGTTTCAACAAGAGAAGAGGCAAAGGATAGGGGAAGGTTATGTTGTGATCGAAATGCAAGATCGTGAAGGAAGAGCACATGGGATGAAGCAACCCTATAGTGATGAAGAAGCCGACCAGACCCAGACTACGCCCAGAATAATAGTAAGATCAAACTCCAGTAGCAATGTACCCATGCATCCGTGCACTACTCCATATTCAAGAAGAAACACAAGTTCCACATTGACTTTCCCAACGTACCAACAACATTTTAGTGGTAGATTAGCATCTGCAAGAAGAAGGCCTAGGATGGCGGGAGACGATACAAATTTACCTTTGTTCCATGAGAATGGGACTAACAATCCCAAGAAGTATTGGTTTCTATCTAAATTAGTGTGGATAGTTAGACAAAATACTGATGATGATGTCAAGAAAGGCCAATTGGTGACTACTCTTCGAGGTTGTGTGTTGGATTGGTACATGAAATTCATACAAGTTCCTACGGGGACACCCGCAAAAATGTTGGATGAAGTTAGGAGGGGACTAATTAAAGATTTAAAAAAGTACAAATCTGAAGGACAACATATTACCGAGTTAAAAAATATTACACAATTTCCTAATGAGACTATTTGGGAATTAGATCAAAGATTTACGAAACTAATGGTGAGAGTCAGTTTTGATAGGAGCAACGTTTACAAAAAATAATGGTTTATCATAGTATTTGTATCTCATATTCGGCAACCATTGATGGAGCAAAATATTGTGACATGGAGTGAGGCTTTGGAGATCACAATGAAGTTAGAAGATTCACCGGTTGGGGAGAATGTAGCTGGTATGAACCAAATTCAGGAGCAACTGGAAAAATTGATGCTTCAGGTGCAAGACATTAAGAAAGGGAAGGAGAATTGCGAAGAACTTTGGTGCACTCATTATCTCCCATATAGACATGCTAAAGATAATTTCCCTAACTTCCAAAATTATTAGCTATCTGGGATGCTAAACCCACTGAGTTGTGGTAGTGTACCATGATGCTGCATATTTCAAGTCTATGGGAACCAACATGAAGAATGTAGCACCATGTAGAGGATGGTTTCGAATCCAACAAACCTATATTGTTAATTTTGTTGATTTGTGGGGCATGAAGATAAAGAGTGTCGTGCATATGACCCACTTCAAGAAAGGACATACAAATCATACTTTATGAAGGGTGAACATCATTGTGCAGTATAACAACCAAAGAAGCATCCTTAGGTGGAAAAATATCGACCTCAACCATAATATACACCACCGCCACAGATGCAATTTATACTATCGTAGCCACAACCACAGCTTGCACAACAGCCACAATTCACACCTCAACCACAATATAATAAAATGGTGATGGCTTAGCCACAACCACAATATGTTCAAGAAGTGCACTACATTAAGCAGTAGCCAAATCCCCCACCACAATAAATGGCTAGACCATAATACCAACATCAAGGAGGATTCCACGAAGGATTTCGATGAAGAGGAGGAGGACGAGGTCACGGACCTGTCCAATGTTACAATTGTGGGGTATTTGGACATTACCATAGAAATTTCCCACAATTGTAGTGTTCATGTACATACTACACCACAATTTATCATACTTTCAAGAACTTCATACAACTAATCACAGGATGGAAGGATGGTAATGTTCCTCAGTTGCAGAGTCAGAAACAATTGCATAATCAAAATCAGCTACAAAACTAGAATTAGATGCAGAACCAAGTTCAGAATCAAGTTCTACTTCAGACTTAGACTATGAATCAACCAATGAAACCACTAATAAATTAGAATCCACCAATGAATTAGAATCAACCAATGAACCTGAATTTGTCGATGAACCAGAATCAAGGGCTGATAGTTGTGATGATATCAACAGAGCCCATAAAAGAATATGTTGATATTTCCATCGTCACCTGCTAAGGTGTGATGACTGGAGAGGATGGTCCCCAGCCGAAGATTCGATTGGCTAGGAAAAATAAAATGCAATTTGATATCACAACTGAAAAAGAGACATTCTTTGGAGCTCGGGATATGATCAGAAGAAATCCTAGTAAGTCACCTATCTATGAAATGCCCTCTGGTTTTGAATTGGAGGTAGGACCATGGTGGCAACATGGTAGCTTGCAACACTTATTTGAGAGTTTCTTTTCATTGGAAAGAGATATCGATGATTTGGATGAGATTGAAAATTTGTTGCACCACCTGGGTAAGGAGCGGAAGGACTCTGTGGTGAACTCTTTCCACAAGAAAAATATGGGAAAAGATATGTGCATGAACATTCAAATCGGGGACTATGAAGTAGATTTGGTCATTCTGAATCTAGGCTTAGATGTGGATATTCTGACAAAGAAAACCTGGAAAAATATGGGGATGCCGATGTTGGGTTGGTCCCCTATGTAGCTTCGATTCGCTAATTAGTATAAAGTACAACCAATCAGGCGAGTGTCGAACCTGGTTGTAGATTTTCAAGGTATGAATACCTATGCCGAAATTGATGTTATTGAATTTTTTGATGGTGGAGGTTCCTATCTTGCATTGTTGGGGATTGGATGGGCCAATGACAGTATGGAAGTGATTAACTTCAAGAAGCAGATGATGACATCTGAGAATCAAGACATCAGAGTCATTGGTTGTATGGATCCAAATGAAAGACGACGGTATATTGAATCAGTGAAAGACGAAGTTGTTAGGGGATGGGATCATGTTTACAACATTTTTCAAGATTACATCCACCCCAATGATGACGAAGAACTTGGTTGGCATAGTGCTAGTCCTGTGTCTTCTGATTCTGATGATGCATTAGAAAACTGACAAAACCGCATGCACAAGGTGTCATTCAGGAAGTGTGTTTTGATCATGCAGTCGGTGTGCCATGTCGTGACTGAGATTGTCAATTTACCAATTTATGAAGGGCTAGTTGAGATATCTGCATTCATAATGGATTTTGAAGAAAAGGTATCAGAACTGCAATGATTGTTGTTAATGGGGGAAGCATTGAAGGCTACTCAAGCATGCTGGTGGGTGACTCATAAAAAAACAATTAATGGATGGGTGCAGTGTCAATGGTTGATGATAGTTCTCTTTGGAAACATAGAAGTATATAACACTAGGAATCATGATGGGTAGAATGAACCCAACAGCCACCTGACAAAATGTCAGAATTTGTGGGCATCGCGACCAAAGGATGAATGGGTCCATGCCTTTATTCACACCTTGGAAAAAATACCTTGGTCATGGTATATATCTGTGGAGTTGCGCAAATAAATAACCACTTGGGAGGAGCTGATGGTTTTCTTTTCTCATATGTTTAGTTTCACAGATTCCAATACTGATGTCCATAATGCACTTAAGATCATCCGAGATGTGGTATTAAATGTAGTGCCATTTTCATACCTGGTAGATCCACATGTGCATTGCCACATGCAGTCAATGATAGAATGTTACAATGTGTCTGGAGAACCTGAGGATTATGATGAGATATATGATATCAATATTCTGGAAATAGAAGGGATCAGGGATTTCACAGCACCATATATACCAGCTGATCCTATGAATCAACCGCTGAAGATTAAAAAAGTTAACATTGGGATGAAGGAGAATCCAAAATTTGCAAGTGTTGGGGTCTACTGGGATGAAGAGACCATAGAAAAGATCATGGATCTATTGCATGAATTTCAAGATCTATTTCTAACGAAGTTCTCAGAAATGAAGATGATACTCGGTGATCTAGGAGAAATGAAGATTCCATTAAATCCAGATGTGAAACCAGCAAGACAGAGGCCATATCGCTTGAATCCATGATACAACAAAAAATTCAAGGTTGAGCTTGACTGGATGTTGGATGATGGAATCATTGAGCCAGTGGAAGCATCAGAATGGATCAGTCCTATGGTGGTACAAGACAAGAAAACCAGTGAAGTTTGAATCTATGTCGACTTAAGAAAACTGAAAGATGCATGTATGCATGATCCGTTTTCGACACCATTCACAGATGAAGTAATTGAAGGAGTAGGAGGTCAGGAGATGTACTCTTTTACAGATTGATTTTTTGGTTATCACCAGATAATAATTGCAAAAGAAGATCGACATAAAACAACATTCGTCACTGAATGGGGCTCTTTCCAATACACAATAATTCCCTTTGGGTTGAAGAATGCACCTACAGTATTCTACCGATTTGTTGGTGTTGCATTCGAATATTTCATTCATAAGTTCCTACAAGTTTATATGGATGATTGGATAGTGTATGTTCTAATCAAGGATCATTTGGCAAACCTGCGACTAATGCTGGAAAGGTGTTGACAACATCAAATCGTATTGAACTCCAACAAGTGTATTTTCTACATTTGAAGAAAGATGTTGCATTTGTATGGACTCCAGAATGTCAAGGAATCTTTGACACCCTGAACGTCAAGATGGCTTCAGTGCCAATACTTGTGTTCCCATACTAGAACAAGGAATTCCATGTTCATGTCGATGCATCATCTATTGTGCTAAGGGTAGTGTTCGGGCAACCAAGAGAAGGAGATCTCGATTACCCGATTGATTTCACTAGTCAAAAGTTGTCATTTCCCAAGAAAAAATATATGACCACATAGCAAGAAGGTCTAGCGATGGTATATGCGCTGTAGAAATTCAAGAATTAACTTTTAGGAGACCACTTCAAGATGTTTACTGACCATTTTTCTTTGAAGTACTTAGTCAATAAGCCTATGTTGGGGGGGAATATATGTCGCTGGCTACTTCTCTTTCGGGAGTTTGATTTTGAAATAATTTTGAAGATGGCTCGCTTCAATGTTGGCCGTGATCATTTGTCCATAATTGAGACTGGCTAGGATCCCACCAATATTGAAGAAGGATTTCCAAATGTGCAGTTATTCAGAGTTGACATGGAAGATGACTATTATGCTCAAATAATCAAATTCTTGGTGACAAGAATCGCACCAGAGGAATTTTTAACAATTAAAAAGAAGCAGTTGGTGGTTAAAGTTTCATATTTCCAGTTGATTGATGGACACTTGTATAATATTGGACCAATTGAAATTTTGCGACATTGTGTCCTACCACATGAACAAGCTCAGATCCTAGAAGAAGCACATTCAATATTCACTATGGGACACTATGGTAGTCACACTACTACAAGGAAGGTGCTTCACACAGGGATTTGGTGGCTCACTTTACATAATGATGCGACAGATTATGCATAGAGCTGCGATGTCTGTCAACTTACTGGAAAGTTTTCACAGCAAGATGAGATGCCACTAGTGCCACAGGTAACCTTACAACCTTTTGACAAATGGGCCATTGATTTTATGGGTCCAATCAACCCACCTAGGAAGAGAATTAGTGCACGATACATAATCACAACAACAAACTACTTGACGCGATGGGAGAAGGCTGCACCAATCGTGGTTTCACTGCTACAACAATAGCAAGATTTTGGTTTGAAAACATTGTGACGCAGTTTGCATGCCCAAGGATATTGATGAGAGACAAAGGTAGTCATTTTATCAACTGTTGTTATAGTGGATTTCACCACACTAGGTGAATCACACATTGTATGGCCTTCCCCTGTCCCGCTGCAGACTCATTGGACTACCTTTTATCTTTTGATGTGTCCTTGATCATCCCTAAAAACATAAGAAAAGTGATATACGCGGCTTTTACCCTGATAACCGCGTACATAAATGGATATGACCCCTATAAGTGCGTACATCAGGATGTGTGCATAATCCAAATCCTTTTGGAGTTTTCCTTGACTTGGATCCGACTCATATGACTCCTGGCCTTCCATATGCCTTGAGATCGCACGGAATCGACCTTTCAGTATCCCTTTGAAAAGCTATATAAGGAACCCCTTGAGACATTGAAAGAATAAGAGAGAATTGAGAGTAACGAAACTATAGTCGATTGTTGCCAGAACTTATGCTTGAGTCTACATCCCTTTGTCCCTTGGAGCACTGTTGTGTTCTTCCCAAGCTTGCCTTTCACTAGTGAGATTGCTATCTGAGTGATGGAGGATTGAGGTGGTGGAGGCCCAAGTGGGGGATTCAGTTTCTCCGGTTCGCAGACGTGCCGTCAGAGGTTGTCACTTGTAATCTCTGATTCATATTAATAGAAATATCTTTTCCTGTCCAGTAATGTGTATTTGAATGAATATTGTATCCATTGGAATATGTCAAATGCTTTTACATTATTGATTATATATGCTAGAATAGATCTAACACCATGATATATAGTATGCTTGTACTGTTTACTTGTTGTTGAGGAAGTATTATATCAATTCAAGCTGAAGATTGAAAAGCTCAATGGGGATCTACTTCAACCGTCTGGAATAAGGTACGAGGTTCGATCCTTTAGTGTTAGACATTTTATTTCTATTTCATATTGGGAAAGATTGATTTCTGGAGTCTAGCTGTCTGTTGTGGTACCCCAAGCCATAGGAATTTCTCTCCGTAACAAAATTGGCGACTCCGCTGGGGAGTTCCTAGTAGTTGTCCTTTGGGGGTTGATTTTTTGGCATTCAATGTATGTGAATTGCTCTCTCTCTCTTGTTTCTGTGTCGGGTATGGGGGCATGTATGCTTGGTAGAGCCTGATTGGTGTGAAGTTAGTCTCAGCCTGTCTGTTTGTCTTGGATTTGTGCATCTTTTTCTTCCTGTACATGGGTTTGTCACTTATAGTCGCGTATACACGCGGTTTCCTCTGGGATTTCCACGTATACACGCGGGTTTACTACACACAGTCGTGTATACCCTGGTTTTTTACCTTTTGTGGAAGATAGTGGATTGTTGAGTGAATTTTGTTAGCTGTTGAGTCTCCTTTGGCACTACCTAAGTCTGTTAATACCTCTGTTTCTGACCAGAAACGTTTTTTTTAGCCTAAATTTTTTCTTTTAGGAAAGTTCTTGTCATGGCATCTTTGATTTTTTGTTTGAGATTAGTGCATTAGAGTCCTTTTACCTTAGTGCTTTGCTGGAATGATGTTTATGTGTGCTTGCAGAGTCTGGGGTGGGTGGAATCATTCTTTTACTTTTTGTATCTCTTTATTTTCAAAAAATCCAAACACGTTTTCTTATCATCATGCATTGCATTTTGCACTTTGCATTGTACTTGCACTAGATCTAGATTTGCTTTGGAGTAATAGTTAGGACTTCATATAGGGAAATTTGCATTCAGCATTTGAAGAAGAAATTGTGCATTACACGTAGTACACATACCCTGTTTTCATGGACACAATGCATTTGCATTGATTGTTAGGTGTGGATTTTGCTTCTTGTTGCGTCATAACACCATTAGTTGCATGACCATATCCTATTTTTGAGTAATAAAGCCAACTAAAATCAACGCTAATTAAAATGAATTACACTCTTTTCTTTTCTAGGGTGCACCAACAAGCTTAGGTTTTAGGATCTTGGAATAGTTCATTGTAAGTTAATTCTCCAAGATCACTAAACAACAACAACTAGGTGTCTATCCAGGGAGTGTGTGAAATCCTTGATATAACCAGCATTCTCAAGATCCTCCTCTCAAAGGGAGTTAAGCACGAGGCAGTGTGAGCGGTTGTTGATTGGGATAACCCCTGGTCGGTAACTGTGTAGCACCGGCGATATAGCTAGGATTGTATTCGTATCTGGGGGCTCTTTCGAGAGTTTCGGGCTTTTCTACCCTGCCCATACGGTCAATCCCGCCTGCGACTATCTACCTGAGCTTTGATTATATTGAGGTGACCTTAGTGACCTTACCTAGGATATCGAGGGGGTACTTGTAGAGTTTATTCTGCATGTGTCCCGACCAGGTTGGGGTCGGATAGCACAGTCGCTTTACGCGTTGAAGCTGAGGGCCACAATAATTGGTTACGTACCTCCGCTTGTGGTGACAAGGGCCTCTCAAGCCTCTCCTAGGCGAGACACATCGGCCACATTCGGGATAAGTGGTGCTAGAATGGCGAGAACGCGAGCATGGTGACGTAGAGGAGGCAGTAAGGGCCGACATAAGGGCTCAACAAGTATTACGTGCATGCGGACTCTATAAGTTTTGGTGCCTAGGTGGGAATGCTACAGATGCTGGTAGACTATTGGAATCCAGACTCAGAGTCCTTCTGGATAGACGGTATGTCCCTCACCATCTTGCATGAGAAATTGACCAATTGTCCATTAGATTCTTGTAAATACACTTGCGCGACATCATACATGACTGTTTTGCAAACAACCACGTATGTACGTGGTTTCTAGCCCCTTTTCTGCGTATAGCCAGCCCTATACACGGAAAAAGCTTCGATACCCGCGTGGGCCGCAGCGCTCATGTAGAATTGGCATTAACAACCTCATTTGACCATGAAAACTTGTAAAAATTATATTGAAATGCAAGCTGAGAGCATGAGTAAATACCTGGAGGAAACGGTTGTGAATTTCGCCGACTGGATCTCCTGGAATTTGCAGTTGAAAATCAGAGCTCCAATAGGTAAAAGTTTCAAATGATTTCTATTTTTTACTATTTATAGAAAAAATTTCAAATATTTGAAAATTTTTACCCCCTTTCCTATAGTTTTGACAGTTTCTAACCATTTTGGACCGTTTCTGACATAATTTGTGATGGAGAAGACCGTTTACAGTGCTATTTCAGCCTTTGGATTGACCCGTTTGTGCCCATCTCAGGTATAACGTCTACACTGAAATATAGGTTAGGTCCACCACCGTTTTCATTTTGAATGACCTTATGTCCATGTCACTATATCCTTAGGTACGAACCCACTCTATTATGTCACGGAACCTTCTTGCTGCTATAGAAGTGGCATGATATGAGTGGTAGAGCCTCACCTTACATCGGTACCCTAGTTAGCGCCTTATTTGCATTTGGTGCCCATGCCGATGTTTCTCCCTTTAGGGTGTGGGAGTTCGTTGTATACTATTGCCATGACATTTTGCAAGAACCTCATACTCCTCTTGATCTTATACTGGCCATGATCCCCCGGACTCCCTTGTATCAAGTTGGATGCATTATCATGAACTTTTCCTGTCTTATTGAGCTTTATGCCGGCTTCCCTGACATTGCGTTTCATCCATATAGCCCGAGCTTGTCTCATGTATAGCCATGTAGAGCCTTTCTTTATATCCTTCGCAGCTTGATTCCCCTTTTACCGGGAGGGGATTTTCCCCTGAGTGTCGATATCCTACACATGTATCCTTGCATTGAGCATAGGTATGTTCCACTACTTGGAACTAGTTTGTTTGCCCTAAATGACACTCGTCTCCTCCTAGTTTGTAACTATAAAGCTAGTTTATTCTTTTTTCAAGCTTTTCAAATAACTGAAAAAGTCCAAAAAAAAATCAAAAAACCAAAAATTCGGACAAGAAAAGATATTATCTTTGGCAGCTGTCAAGTCATGTCGCCTTCAAACAGAGCACTGTATATCACATCCATTGGTTGGGTTATAGTTTGTCTTTAGGACCTGTACTTGTTTATCCGAGTTTATCTCCACCGACTGGTTAAGCTTCCAGTCCCTATGGAGCCTCTATTGATGCCTCTTGTGTCATAGAGATGTCCCAGTTTGTATATCGAGTCTATGCTGACTTCATTCAGTCACCATACGCCATCATGCTCTTGTTCGAAGGAAGTTGAAACCTGAGTCAGCCATTCCTCAGTTATCTTGACTTTGCATGTCGGCCATTCCCGGTACAGTGACTCGTTCATGCACCTTATGATCGAGTCCTTCCACATTATATAGCCTAGCTGAGTACCTTGTGTTGGATGATGGGGGATGCCCTAATGCCCTCCTTCCAGCATATTTCATCCCATCAACTTCATATCATTTATTCTGGGATTGGATTCTAGAGTCATTTTGAGTGCCTTGAGACTTGCAGTCATCAGTGGCAGGTTCTCTCGCCATCGACAGTTTTGGGAATACATCAATGTCCCCTGATCGATGGATTCTCTCAAGTGTTCGACCTCAAAACATTTATTCACACTTGTTAGTTTGCACTCTAGTACCTTGATTCCAATTTTCATTATCGGTGGGTGATCTCGCGTCTGTTAATAGTATACATCAATGACCAGTAATCAAACGATGGACTACTATGTTCGACCTCAACACCTCTATTCACATAGTAGGACATGTACTCGTAGTAGTGTGTGTAGAAGACCTTCCAGATTGGTGGCATCCATTATATGCTACCTCCTTGACCATGCTAGTGTTCATGAGATTTCAACTCTAGTGACTTGTTCCAGTATATGTCAGACATTTCCAGCCACTATGGAGATCTCGATCTAATGTATATCTTCAGCCTTTGTGGAGATCATGGTCCTTTGTATATCTTCATCATGGAGATTCTGATCTATGTATATTGTACATGGCAATGACCACATCTATGTTATCATGTTTCATGCCTATTCATGGCCATTGTACTCTTATGTATCTAGGACTGCTATATGTATTTGCAGTTATATTTAGAGTTGTATTATTGTACTATGCTGATTGGGTGGCTAGTCTTCCATTTGGGTACCTTCATCACTCCACTTCTGGGATGGACTTATAATGTATTTCGGTCATCGTATAACCCCTTTGATCTCATACATTAAGGGGCATCTGTTATAGCGGATTTCACCACACTAGGTGAATCACACATTGTATGGCCTTCCCCTGTCCCGCTGCAGACTCATTAGCCCCTATGGACTACTTTTTATCTTTTGATGTGTCTTTGATCATCCCTAAAAACATAAGAAAAGTGATATACGTGGCTTTTACCCCGATAACCACGTACATACACGGATATGACCCCTATAGTCACGTACATCGGGATGTGTGCATAATTGAAATCCTTTTGGATTTTTCCTTGACTTGGATCTGACTCATATGACTCCTGGCCTTCCATATGCCTTGAGATCGCCTAGATTCGACCTTTCAATATCCCTTTGAAAATCTATATAAGGAACCCCTTGAGACATTGAAAGCATAAGAGAGAATTGAGAGTAATGAAACTATAGTCCATTGTTGCCAGAACTTATGCTTGAGTCTGCATCCCTTTGTCCCTTGGAGCACTGTTGTGTTCTTCCCAAGCTTGCATTTTTCTAGTGAGATTACTATCTGAGTGATGGAGGATTGAGTTGGTGGAGGCCCAAGTGGGGGATTCAGTTTCTCCGGTTCGCAGACGTGCCATCAGAGGTTGTCACTTGTAATCTCTGATTCATATTAATAGAAATATCTTTTCCTGTCCAGTAATGTGTATTTGAATGAATATTATATCCATTGGAATATGTAAAATGCTTTTACATTATTGATTATATATGCTAGAATAGATCTAACAGCATGATATATAGTATGCTTGTATTGTTTACTTGTTGTTGAGGAATTATTTTATCAATTCAAGCCAAATATTGGAAAGGTCAATGGGGATCTACTTCAACCGTCCATAATAAGGTACGAGGTTTGATCCTTTAGTGTTAGACATTTTATTTCTATTTCATATTAGGAAAGATTGATTTCTGGAGTCTAGCTGTCAGTTGTGGTACCCCAAGCCATAGGAATTTCTCTTCGTAATAGAATAAGTGAGGAATTCCGCCTTCCACTTCTCCTCCTCCTTTGGGAGAGGGGCCTAAACTGTCCAGGCGGACTATGTCACACACTGATTCACACACCATGGAGGATCATTCAGAGACTATTCCTGAGCCACCTCCTCCCATTCGTATTAATGATGGGGAACTTACTCCTACGTACGATCCTTCACCTGACCTAGCTGAGTTCAGTCCCGTGATTTCCCAGATAGGATCTTTGCATGATAGATCTACTCACCCTACGGCTGATTCCCCATTGACACATTACCGGTATGGAATGCTGGAAGATGCCGAGACTCACTTTGACCCACCTAGTACTAGCTATGGTAGTTATGCTACGACTGGTTTTCCTGTGCACGATTTGACATTTCATGTTGAATCCGATTTCGAGCCTGGCACTATGCCTGGGGGAAATCCCATGCCTTACCTTGCGGAGAGGTTTGGGAGTACTAGTCACATTGCACCTTCCATCCCAGTGGTAGAAGCTACATCTTATGTACCTCCTAGGTCTAGAGTTAGTGATCCGATAGGGATACCAGGTTCCAGATGAGTGACAATAGGCACTAGTACGTATCTTCTTACAGAGATTCCTTTGTCCTCGCTTCCGATTTCTTCAAATGTAAACCCTCCACCTTACTTGCATGGTCCTTCAAGTCGGCACGTAGCTACGAGTCAGATCCGTACTGCGATTACTAGACCAATCGTGTCTCAAGCCTACATACCACCCATGGTTTCGGGAGGTTATGTTCATGTTTCTAGAGGTCAGATTGCTGCTTCCACGACATATATCCCTACTTCTGGTATGTATATTCCTACTTCCGGAATGTATATCCCTACCTATGGAGTGTCTCATGGGGCATCGCAAGCGATGACCTATGGACCCTATTATGGGACACAGTATGGACAGGTTCCCTCACCTTATGGAGGTGGGTATTCACAACCTGCTTACTCTCCTAATTACGGCTTTGTAGATCCTACTAGTCAAGGTCCACCTCATTATGGTACTTCCATGCCACCCTATACGGGTCATACAGGAGGAGGTTACTATGGCCAAGGTCATGGTGGTAATCAATCCTATATGAACCAGGGAGAGGTCCATAGGCCTCATCATCCTAGGCTCCCTTTCCTCATGACACTCAATCTACCTGACTTATTGAGACTTACGAACGATCCTGTGGCTCATGACCCGGCTTGGCCGGCTGTCCCTACCAAGATTCCTTCAGACATACCCAAGTTCGAAGGAAAACCAGGAGAGGATCTGAGCGAACACGTTACAACATTCCACCTATGGTGCTCTTCCAATTCATTGCATCAGGACTCAGTCCATTTGAGACTATTTCAATGCACCCTCATAGGGCCTGCGGCGAAATGGTATATAGAGTTACCTAGGGGTGCCTTTACTTTGTTCGACGACCTTGCAATGAATTTTCTTAATCACTTCCAGCTACCAGTGCGCTATGATGTTGGTACTGAACTCTTGTCGACATTTCAGCAAGATAAAGCCACCCATATTTCTGATCATATTCGGGAGTGGCATAGACGGAAGAGATTAATTAAAGCCTTTATACCGCCAGAGTTTCTCCTTGAGTGGTTCCTCAAATCTTTATTTCCATATATAGCGAAGGATGTTTCCACATTCGGAGTCCAGAATGAGGAACAAGCCATCTTTAGGGCGCAGGAACTAGAATTGATCTATGCTCAGTCTGGTTTGTTATATGAGATTATACCCAATGCTCCTCGTTCTAGTTTTGATCCCAAGGTCAAACCTGGACCACATGCTAATGGCATTGTGGGTTGTGCAAGTAAAAAACCTACAGATTCGGTTGTGAAACAAGCTGCTCAGTTGTCAATCAACCAATCTACCTTGGGACAAGCTACGACTTTGTCTCAGCCTGCCCAAACGGCGAATGTACTTGCTATGCAATCGTCCAACCAGAAGGGTAACTAGCAACCCAGACGAAATAGAAAAAAGTGTAAAAACAATAATAATAAAAAGGGTGGGTATAAGAATGAGAATGCCAATAATAATGACAAGAACGGTAAAAATGTTGGGGGGGACAAGAAGATTAAATGTAAGGTTAAGTTTCCTTGAAAGCTATGTAAGGACGATCACCTCACTTACTTGTGCCCTGGAATGGATGAAGCTTAGAAGTTCATAGCACAGGGCCCAGCTGTGTTAACAAACCCTTTACCGCATAACCAGAATATGAACTCGAAGTCCCATGATCAATCTAGTGATGATGATCTAGCTGAGACTAGTGGTCGTGGGTGCATTAATATGGTCCGTGCCGCAAAAGTTGTGACGCGTGCGAAAGATTATACTTCATCACAACCCAACCCAGGCAAAGAACCTAATCCACTAGGAACTCCTTTGCACATTGAGAAACCTTCGGATAAACCTGAGGCTGCACCTCGCATTCCTAAGGGGGTACTTAAGCATTCAGGGCATAACCCAAATGCCCGAGCCACCCAGAATTATTCATTTGTCGAGGACTTGGGCCATACTCCTTGTGCGATGTCTGCATTGGAAGTGCTTTAGAGTTATCCGTCGCAAAGGAAGGCTTTGCTTTTCGCTCTTGGTGTGAATGGTGATGATTCTTCCTCAGTGATCAAATTTGAAACTGCAGGACATCATCCTCGCTTGCCCTACTATGTGTCCCTTTTGGTGCATGTAGAATGTCTTGATATGATCATCAAGCGTACTATGATTGACGAGGGTGCTGCTGCTTCTGTGATGTCTTTGTCTTGTTGGAAGGGTCTCGGTTCTCCTGAGTTGTCAAAGTCTATGATCATGTTAACTACTTTTGATGGGAGATCTTTTAGGCCTCACGGTATCCTTCCTTCCCTTAAAGTCCGTTTGGGAGGGAAGACCATTGCGATAGAGGTTGAGGTGGTTGATGCACCCCTCGACAACAATCTCTTACTGGGAAGGAACTAGATGTATAGTATGCAAGCCATTGCGTCTTCCATGTTTCGCATTGTATGCTTTCCACATAATGGGAAGATTGTAATGATTGATCAAATGGAATTCAAGAATCCACCTATTACTACATCTTCGAGAGCTTCGGTTCCGAAAGTTGAACATTCCCAGCCGGCAACTGGGAGTGTGGGTGTAGGCATATATCCATCCCTCATGGGAACCTTTAGTTGTCCTACACCCGTCCTCATGATAGGATCTAGTTTCGATGGTGCTTCGACATCTACGAGATCAGTTCCTTTTCGCACAAGTCATATGGGAGATCCTTGGATTCTTCCTTCACCGAGTCCTTCAAGTGAGGCCATTGAGACAAGCGTGCCGTTGCCTACAGTTATGATAGCTTACCAAGCTAATCTCTAGTCTGCTACAGAGCCTTGTTCTTCCTCTTCGTGGACAGAGGAGGAAGACCCCTATGTGCTGCCGGCATGGGCAGTACAGTCTTCTCATGCCCACGACTACCTTGATATGGTTTTCCCTTCAGATGAAGTGATTATCGAGGCTATGTCGGGAGTTGAGCCACCATGGGAGGAACTTCATCATAGATCGTACTTCCTTCCAGAGCTTGACCGTTTGGAGCATGAGGATTACAGGGAGATTCTTAGTCAGAAAGTTGGTAGACATATGGTTCCATTAAGCTCTCCTAGTCTAATGGCTGATGGAAACATGGCGAACATATCGTCAACTATTCCTATCAACATTTCTTGCAATCCTGGTACAATTGAGAATGTCTACATTGGGGCAGATTGTTCCCAAGATGAGATTCTGGAGTATACCAAGCTATTCAAGGAATTCCGTGATATTTTTTCTTGTTCTTACGATGAGATGCTAGGGATTGACCCTCGGATTTTCGAACATGAGATTAAGACTTACCCCAACGCTAAGCCTGTTAGATAGCGTTTACGCGTGGTGAATCCTAGGAAAGCACCCGCCATAAAGGCAGAGATAGAGAAGTTGTTGAAAGCTGGCTTCATCTATCCCATTCCCTTGATGGAGTGGGTTTCAAACCCCGTTCTAGTGGATAAGAAGCAGGGAGCGATCCGTATATGCACTAATTTTCATGATTTAAATCGTGCCTGTCCTAAGGATAACTTCCCCACACCGTTTATAGATCAGATTTTGGATGAGTGTGCAGGTAGCGAGGTGTTCTCCTTTATGGATGGCTTTTCCGGGTATAATTAGATCCAAATTAAACCCGAGGACCAACACAAGACCGCATTTATTTTTACTTGGGGAACATTTGCGTATCGGAAAATACCTTTCGGCCTTAAAAATGCCGGAGCTACATTTCAGCGGGTGATGACCTTGATCTTCCACGATCTCAAGTCTATTATTGAAGTATTTTTGGATGACCTCGCTGCTCATTCTCGCATGAGAATGTGTCATTCTTATCACTTGAGATTGGTGTTCGAAAGATGCTGTCACTATGCTGTTAGATTAAACCCTCATAAGTGCATCTTTTGCATGAATTTAGGTCATTTGTTAGTATTCATCGTTTCGAAAGAGGGTATAAGAGTCGAAACTTTGAAGGTTGAGGCAATACTTCAATTGTCTCCCCCACGAAATATTCGTCATCTTTAGTGTTTGCAAGGCATGGAAAACTTCTTACGAAGATTTTTTGTCAACTTTTCCAATTTGACTAGAGGTTTCATGCATCTCCTGAAGAAGGATACTCCCTTTGAATGGGATGAGTAAGCCCAGGAGTCCTTCGATGCACTTAAGCGAGCCCTAGCATCGGCCCCGGTGATTATTCCTCCGAATTATAGCCGTGATTTCCTATTATATGTGGCCACGTCTTTAGAGACGATTGGTATGGTTTTGGTTCAAGAGGATGAGGAGCTCCAGGAGCATGTCATATATTATCTGAGCCGAAACCTTTTTGACGCAGAGATTCGGTATTCTCATGTCGAGAAGCTTGCCTTAGCTACCGTACATGCGGTGCAGCGTTTGAGACATTATATTCTCCTTCACCAGACCTTGGTTGTGGCCCATGTCAATCCGTTTCAATTCGTCCTCACACGTAGGATGATTGGGGGAAAATATAATAAATGGATTTTCACCCTACAAGAGTTTGATCTCGAATTTGTTTCGGCAAAATCGAAGAAATATTTAATCTTTGCAGAGATCATATAGGATTTTCTGAGCGAGGACGAGGAGTTGGTATGTGAAGATACGTTCGTTGATGAACACTTTTTCTTAATCTCAATGGCTGACCCATGGTATCGGGATATCATAGTATATCTACAAACACAGAGGACCCCTACTCACCTCTCGTGAGATGAACGACGACGATTACATCACATCTCTAAGAACTACCTCATAGTGGACAATAATTTGTACCGCCGTGGAGTAGATTCCCTTTTATGACATTGTTTAACTCATGATGAGGCTGAGGTATTGCTTAATGATTTCCATGGAGGGGCGTGTGGTGGTCATTTATCTGGGCTTTCTACAGCTCAAAATATTTTGAGAGCAGGTTATTTCTAGCCATCGATCTTCAAGGATTGTATTGAAGCGGTCAATAGGTGCCACCCTTGCCAGGTGTTTGCACGTAATATGCGCTCGAAGCCTACCCCATTACACCCTATTATCATCGCCAGTCCCTTCACCAAATGGGGGCTCGATTTTATGGATTGCAACCCAGCTTCGGCTGGGGGACACCATCATATCATAGTGGCTGTTGATTACTTCACGAAATGGTCTGAGGCAATGCCTACAGTAAAATCCGACGGTGAGACAGCTGCTCACTTTGTATTCAACCAAATCATTACTCGGTTCGGGATTCCGAGAGAGCTTGTCACTAACCATGGCTCGCACTTTCAGAACTGTATGATGGAAGAGTTGGCATCCAAGTTAGGGTATAAGCAAGAGAACTCCTCTTCTTACTATCCTCAAGCGAATGGACAAGTTGAAGCAGTGAATAAATCACTTAAGTCCATTCTCCAATGAACCATCGCGCAAAGCAAGATGAATTGGAATATTATGTTATACCCTGATTTGTGGGCATATCGAACCGCGGTTAATACTTCCACTGGTTTTTCTCCATATCAACTTGTACATGGAGTGGAGTCAATATTGCCGGTTGAATGTGAGATTCCTTTGTTGAAGTTAGCTGTGGAACTCTTACCAGACACTTAGCCTTTGGAGGAGCATTTGGTTCACCTTGAGCAACTCGATGAGCAGCGTAGAGATGCCTTGGTGACTCTAGAGGTTAATAAGCGTCGCGTAAAGGCCCAATACGATAAGTATGTCTGTCCAAGAGTGTTTAATGAGGGAGACTTGGTCCTTTTGTGGGATCAATCGAAAGAACCCTTGGGGGCAGGGAAGTTCAATCCTATGTGGCGTGGTCCTTACATGGTGAAGCGTGTATTAGAGAAGGGTGCCTACGAGTTAGTGGATTACGAAGGCACAGCCTTGGCGGAGCCTAGAAATGGGATCTATCTCAAAAAATACTATGCATAATCTTTAGCCAAGGCTGCTTGTTGTATATTATTGTACAACTTTTTTGCATAGTTAGGTCTTTTTTATCGTGATCGGGTTTGTGATTAGTTTCCGTTTCTTGTGGCAGATGTCAATGGAATCTTCCACCTACATAGGATTCGCGGATGGTGCAAGCTGTCACACTCAGCACTCAGCCTCAACTTCTTGGGTGATTTATACTCCTATGGGTCAAGTACTATCTTCAGGAGGTGTATGTCTATGGCCATATTCCAACAATGTTGCTGAATATAGTGCCGTTATCGAGCTTCTATGGGATGCCATTTCACATGGTGTTCTATCTCTTGAGGTACGTCTTGATTCAGAGTTAGTAGTGTCACAGCTCAAAGGTTTGTACCATGTTAGAGATCCGACGTTATTGAGGATATTCTTACGCGTGAGATTGTTAGAACGGCAATTTGAGAATATAACATATATACACATTCCAAGAAATTATAATCAAGTTGTTGACTCATATGCTAACTACGTGTTAGATTGGCATTTGTTTCATTCATTATAAATTAATCATAAACACAATTTTTACACATGTAAATAAATAAACCGATCACCATAAAACTTTTTATATATATCAAAAATGTGGTAATACATAGTGTCATAATACAAATTTGGGGCTTTGAAAGCCACCATCATATACACGGTAGTACAAAATAGATACACTCCCAGGTGTCTAGTCCTGTGGAGGTGGAAGAGGGTTGTGATCATAATATGTCACTACGGCTCTAGCTAGCCGCCGGAATAAACGCACCCATGCGCGTAGTACACCCACCACCCGTCTCTACATAGCCTCAGGAAAGTCCTCGACTTACGCCATGGGAACTCTATGAGTCAGTCACACGAAGTTGGTATGGATTTTTTGGAGCGTTCGCTCCGCATCCACACCGGTGATATCGTCTCCTCTTCCCCTTCGTATATGACATGGGAATCCCTCTGGTCGCCGTGGTCCCACATCTACACATGAATGGTAGATGTCATTATGTATTGTCACCCAAAAACATGTCTTTTTGATTCCATATAATCAAGAAAACACAAAAAAAATTAAATACTTCAAAAAATTTTTAAAAAAGAGTGAGGGTCGAGATTCATTACCTATGTCTCCATATGCTGATCCTGGTGGCAATGGCATGTCCGGATCCCCCCGAAAATCTATCCCTGCATAGGGGTAGTCATCTATGGCAACAATCTATCATCGCCACCATGGAAAAAAGTCAGCTGGATAGGGGTTGGCCACCCTACCACCCCCCAGTATGCACATCGCATCTGCCCAACGTCGTTGGGTCGGATCTCAAATCCCGTGGAGAGGAACATCCACTCTAGGGCTCAATCCTGGAACACGCTCGAAGAAAAACATGCTCAGAATATTACTGAACCCAAAGTTCCGTATCCTACCTGCCTTGCACTCACTGAGCTGATGTTTCATGTTGCTTAGTAGTGAAGTACTCCAGTCATAGATGGTCGGTCTCATACACTCTACTGCATAGAACATCAATGGCTGAGAGGCCTGATGGAGTGATGCTAAGCCTGCTATCCTGCCCAGCATTAGTAGTATGGACTTTAGGCCCAGCACCTATATAGCATTGGTGGGAACCTGACTCCCCACCTTCTCAGTATTTGGGTAGTAGTATACAGCTATGTACTCATCGATAGTAATCCCGTGACCTGGCCCACCTCAGGAATGAAGGTTCACCATCTCCCCTCATCTAGATAGACCTGTGATAAATTAGATATCCTCCACCTCAATGGTGAGGGACATACCGTCTATCTGGAAGGACTCTGAGTCTGGATCCCAATAGTCTACCAGCATCTGTAGCAGTCCTGGTTTGGCCCTCAAGCCACCTAGGCACCAAAAATTACAGATTCTGCATGCACGCAATACTTGTTGAGCCCATATGTCATCCCTTACTGCCTCCTCTACTTCACCATGCTCGTTTTCTCGCCATTCTAGCACCATCCTGCGTGAGAAATTGACCAATTGTCCATTAGATTCTTGTAAATCCACTTGCGCGGCGTCATACGCGACTGTTTTGCAAACAGCCATGTATGTACGCGGTTTCTAGCCCCTTTTCCGCGTATAGCCAACCCTATACACGGAAAAAGATTCGATACCCACGTGGGCCACAGCACTCATGTAGAATTAGCCTTAATAACCTCATTTGACCATGAAAACTTGTAAAAATTGTATTGAAATGCAAGATGAGAGCATGAGTAAATACCTAGAGGAAACGGTTGTGAATTCCGCCGGCTGGATCTCCTAGAATTTGCAGTTGAAAATCAGAGTTCCAATAGGTAAAAGTTTCAAATGATTTCTATTTTTTACTATTTATAGAAAAATTTTCAAATATTTGAAAATTTTTACCCCCTTTCCTATAGTTTTGATAGTTTCTAACCATTTTGGACCGTTTCTGACATAATCTGTGATGTAGAAGACCCTTTGCAATGCCGTTTCAGCCTTTGGATTGACCCGTTCGTGCCCATCTCAGGTATAACATCTACACTGGCATATAGGTTAGGTCCACCACCGTTTCCATTTTGCATGACCTTATGACCATGTCACTATATCCTTAGGTACGAACCCACTCTATTATGTCACAGAACCTTCTTGCTGCTATAGAACTGGCATGATATGAGTGGTAGAGCCTCACCTTACATGGGTACCCTAGTTAGCGCCTTATTTGCATTTGGTGCCCATGTCGATGTTTCTCCCTTTAGGGTGTGGGAGTCCGTTGTATAGTATTGCCATGACATTTCACAAGAGCCTCATACTCCTCTTGATCTTATGCTGGCCATGATCCCCTGGACTCCCTTGTATCAAGTTGTGGATGCATTATCATGAACTTTGCCTGTCTTATTGAGCTTTATACCGGCTTCCCTGACATTGCGTTTCATCCATATAGCCTGAGCTTGTCTCATGTCTAGCCATGCAGAGCCTTTCTTTATATCCTTCGCAGCTTGATTCCCTTTTTACCGGGAGGGGATTTTCCCCCGAGTGTCGATATCCTACACATGTATCCTTGCATTGAGCATAGGTATGTTCGACTACTTGGAACTAGTTTGTTTTCCCTAAATGACACTCGTCTCCTCCTAGTTTGTAACTATAAAGCTAGTTTATTCTTTTTTCAAGCTTTTCAAATAACTGAAAAATTCCAAAAAAAAATCAAAAAACCAAAAAGCCGAACAAGGAAATATATTATCTTTGGCAGCTATCGAGTCGTGTCACCTTCGAACAGAGCACTGTATATCACATCCATTGGTTTGGTTATAGTTTTACTTTAGGAGCTGTACTCGTTTATCTGAGTTTATCTCCACCGACTGGTTAAGCTTCCAGTATCTATGGAGCCTCTATTGATGCCTCCTGCGTGATAGAGATGTCCCAGTTTGTATATCGAATCTATGCTGCCTTCATTCAGTCACCATACACCGTTATTCTCTTGTTCGAAGGAAGTTGAAACCTGAGTCGGCCATTCATCAATTATCTTGACTTTGCATGTCATCCATTCCCGGTACAGTTACTGGTTCGCGCACCTTATGATCGAGTCCTTCCACATTATACAGCCTTGCTGAGTACCTCATGTTGGATTATGGGGGATGCCCTAATGCCCTCCTTCCAGCGGATTTCATCCCATCGACTTTAGATCATTTATTCTGGGATTGGAGTCTAGAGTCATTTTGAGTGCCTTGAGACTTGCAGTCATCAATGGCAGGTTCTCTCGCCATCGACAGTTTTGGGAATACATCAATGTCCCCTGATCGATGGATTCTCTCAAGTGTTCGACCTCAACACATTTATTCACACTTGTTAGTTTGCACTCTAGTACCTTGATTCCCATTTTCATTATCAGTGGGTGATCTCGCATCTGTTAACGGTATACATCAATGATCGGTAATCAGACGATGGACTACTATGTTCGACCTAGACACCTCTATTCGCATAGTAGGACATGTACTCGTAGCGGTGTGTGTAGAAGACCTTCCAGATTGGTGGCATCCATTATATGCTACCTCCTTGATCATGCCAGTGTTCATGAGATTTCAGCTCTCGTGACTTGTTCCAGTATATGTCAGACATTTCCAGCCACTATGGAGATCTCGATCTATTGCATATCTTCAGCCTTTGTGGAGATCATGGTCCTTTATATATCCTCATGGAGATTCTGATCTATGTATATTGTATGTGGCGATTACCACATCTATGTTATCATGTTTCATGCCTATTCATGGCCATTGTACTCTTATGTATCTGGGACTGCTATATGTATTTGCAGTTATATGCATAGTTGTATTATTGTACTATAGTGATTGGGTGGCTGGTCTTCCATTTGGGTACCTTCATCACTCCACTTCTGGGATGGACTTATAATGTATTTCAGCCATCGTATAACCCCTCTAATCTCATACATTAGGGGGAATCTGTTATAGCGGATTTCACCACACTAGGTGAATCACACATTGTATGGCCTTCCCCTGTCCCGCTACAGACTCATTATCCCCTATGGACTACTTTTTATCTTTTGATGTGTCCTTGATAATCCCTAAAAACATAAGAAAATTGATATACGCGGCTTTTACCCCGATAACCACGTACATACGCGGATATGACCCCTATAGTCGCGTACATTTGGATGTGTGCATAATCCAAATCCTTTTGGAGTTTTCCTTGACTTGGATCCGACTCATATGACTCCTGGCCTTCCATATGCCTTGATATCGCATGGATTGGACCTTTCAGTATCCCTTTGAAAATCCATATAAGGAACCCCTTGAGACATTGAAAGCATAAGAGAGAATTGAGAGTAACG
Source organism: Pseudotsuga menziesii (assembly GCA_001517045.1). NCBI lineage: Eukaryota > Viridiplantae > Streptophyta > Pinopsida > Pinales > Pinaceae > Pseudotsuga > Pseudotsuga menziesii. Next base: position 143,271 of record LPNX011131649.1, on the reverse strand, counting down.
AAACTATAGTCCATTGTTGCCAGAACTTATGCTTGAGTCTGCATTCCTTTGTCCTTTGGAGCACTATTGTGTTCTTCCCAAGCTTGCCTTTCACTAGTGAGATTTCTATTTGAGTGATGGAGGATTGAGGTGGTGGAGGCCCAAGTGGGGGATTTAGTTTCTCCGGTTCGCAGATGTGCCGTCAAAGGTTGTCACTTGTAATCTCTGATTCATATTAATAGAAATATCTTTTCCTGTCTAGTAATGTGTATTTGAATGAATATTGTATCCATTGGAATATGTCAAATGCTTTTACATTAATGATTATATATGCTAGAATAGATCTAACACCATGATATATAGTATTCTTGTATTGTTTACTTGTTGTTGAGGAAGTATTATATCAATTCAAGCTGAATATTGAAAATCTCAAGGGGGATCTACTTCAACCGTCCGGAATAAGGTACGAGGTTCGATCCTTTAGTGTTAGACATTTTATTTCTATTGCATATTGGGAAAGATTGATTTTTGGAGTCTAGCTATCTGTTGTGGTACCCCAAGCCATAGGAATTTCTCTCCATAACAACTGCATAGTAAGATCATTGGCAGACGAGTTATAGATACAACACAAGAAAATTACACCATATCATTTGCAGGAGAATGGAACTTTAGAAGCATTCAACAATATTTTAGAGAATGCACTTACAAAGGTATGTAACGCTAATCGAGATGACTGGGATTTGAAGATTCCAGCAGTATCATGGGAATATTGCACCACTTGTAAGAAATTGATGGGGAAAACACCTTTCAAATAGGTATATGGGCAAGAGGAAGTGATGCCTATGGAGTACAATGTTCCCAATATACGCATTGTAGTCGCGACACGAATGGATGATGAAGCAGCACTAGAAGAGCATGTGACGCAATTGATACAAGTGTAAGAGGAACACTTTATAGCAGGTTTCCATCAGCGCGTCGAGAAGGATTGATAGAAGGATTGGCATGATCGCCACATAATGAACAAATAGTTTTAGCAAGGAGATTTGGTGTTGCTATATGACAACAAGTTCCTAAAACATCCAGGTAAGTTATTGATGCATTGGTTAGGTCCATATCTTGTTAATTCCATTAATTCTAGAGGATCAGTTCAACTGTAGCAATTAGATGGAGCATTGCTATCAAAACTGGTGAATGATAGTTGACTGAAGCCCTATAGGATAGGATGGAATCGCATAGTGCTTAAGGAACTGTGCAGAAAAAAGAAAAAAAGGAATATATAGCTAGCGGAAGGGTGCACCAGGAGTTAGTGGATGCGCAAGTAGGGGAGTCAGTAGCACAGTTCGGAAGATCTGTCCCAACATCTATAGGGTCGCCATGTAGTAAAATCAGCAAGAAATGAAGAACAGTTAAAATAGTTAACCGATGATGCTTCTTGAAGGGGTGTGTATTAATGGCAGATCTGACCATTGAGTTGACAGGATCGACGATAGAATCTAAAAGTTAATGCATGATTTGGTCATGATGGCCACGGTTGATTTGGTATTGATTAGGATGGATTGATTGGATACTATAAAAAGGTGCACGACGTAGGTTTAAATCACCACTGTGCTCAGTTAAGTTGCAAATATTGTTGAAGCAAAGTGAAGTTACAGATCTCCTAAGTGCATTGCAAGAGCTATAGAGTGAATAAGAGGGTACATCACAACTGTGGAGAATTGTTTTAGGATGAAAAGTAACCTCGACACAATAAATATTTTGAGTGAGAGGGACTCACCAATCAGATCGGTTACTATTGTTGAAGAAATTAAAAGTATGCATGTCGGATCATTGTTTATCCCGATGAAGAAGTGGCGAGGGAAGAAGCCTAGCTCCCCAGCTCCGACGAAGAGGTAGACATGAACATCGATGAGAGAATAGGAAGACAGAGATGCCCAAATGGGGCCATCTATCTCTAGTGTTGTAGAATCAATGGTTTGCACCAGGGTCTCTGTTAAGGACATCCCTGGCTAAATCGCTCCAAGCCAACCTAGTGTGCATCCTTAGCAGTGAACCAAGAACCAGAAGTATCAACTGAAGATGACACCACTTCCAAAAGGGATGGTGTGTAACACTGATATTGTACCAGCATTGATGAAGATGAATTATGACGACCATGACCTGTTGGAGTTACTAGATGTCGTGAATGAGCCTTATGAGTCATTACCTTGGGTCGCAGGAGGGCCCATAGTGTGTATCCCTCATTGATGGGTGCAAAGGATGGATAAAGCTGGGTTGCTAGGGCTCATCAATATGCTGCATTTTGGGCGACTGAATGAAGAAAATGCCTTTGTCAAGAAACTCTTGGCATTATTTCATGGAGGAATGTTGTGGTTGGACATGCCAGTCACAATCACAGTGGATTTTATTTTGGAGATCATAGGGTTGCCAAAGGATGGGACAGACCCATCGCTATACTTCAAAGGCAGGGATAATGATAAGAATCTTACCACCCATTTGAAGCTGAAATATGACTTGTAGCACGATGGAAGAGTGTATCACATTGATAGCATCAATGACCACATCGTACGTATCGACGCTAGGATATTAGCAAGCAAGATTGTCTGCAAGAAACACCCTATCTAGTGCACTTCAGGGGTGATTTCATCTTCACAACAATGTGCCAAAGGAGTGCAAATGAATTGGTCCCTCTTCTTGCTAAACTAATTGAAAGAGCACGCAGTAGTAGTTTAGGCCGGAGAGAGACATTTCACATATAACTGGCTATTGATCATAATCGCATTAGTGTCTTGGATGTTACCAGAGGATTACCAATGGATGGAAGTTGAAGTAGTTAAGGTGTGAAAAGGTTCAAGGTATCAAAACCTGTGGTATGTTGAGGAGCCTAGTAGGAAATCATTAGAGGAATTTTGGGGTCTAAAATGGGCCTCCTAAGGAAAATAATAAAATAATAGTTAAAATAATAAAATAATATTGATTAATTTTGGAGGAAGAAAGAAAAAAACTACCTTTTTGTATTTTTGACATATCTCCCTGTGTTTTTACTCAAATTTCGATCGGGAGAGCTAGTTGGA
>LPNX011131649.1:69299-140138 GCA_001517045.1 Pseudotsuga menziesii | reverse complement strand
TTGAAATTCTATTGGTTCTTGAATTCCAACTCACAAAAACTTATTTTGGCACGTTTTCTTATAAGGCCCATTTTAGACCCCAAATTTCCTCTAATGAGGATTACACGATCAAATTTTGGGTTTACTGGGAATCACTGCAGGAAGCATCTATCAAAGTTCCTTGAAAGTCTAATGGGGATGCAACTAAATATCATAGGATCGCTCGGTTCACCATAGGACTGCACACTATGCATGTGAAATCCCTCCATGTCCTATATAAACAATGGTTACTGATGTCTTACAAGGTGATGGATGAGGAATTGGATGTGACAATGAATGAATGGACTGTATCATGGCAAGAGCTGGTTGGCGCCAATGAAATATCAGTATGACTAGCAAAAAATACACCTAATGATATGGTATTAAGAGATGACCAACAGATTCACCATGACTCTGACGGTGAGTCCTCAACAAAGACTAACCTAAAGGTACAACGCATCCTTAAGGAGATAAGGACTAAGAGGCAAATGGAGCAGGATGCGAGCAGCGACACAATTTCAGCAATAGAGGCACAACTACAATGGCTTGTTAGAGCTGTCAATGATGCAACTGATGCAACCGCCAAGGAAATGAATAAATCTACACAGGAATATTCACAAAGGTAAGATCTAATTTGGATTTTGTTTATAATTTTGTTGCACGAAGAACACCGGAGGATGCAACTATGCAGGACTATGCATCAATTAGCACCAAGCGATGGGATAGGAATGTTAATATTCCCCCAACTATGATTGATGTTGGACAAGAGGTTGTGAACTCCTTACTGTAGAAGCTGTAAAGAATTATGGTGGATATCAATAAGTTGTCCACCCAGACCTTAGTGCACATGCAGTAGGTCTCCAACTAGGAGTTGGTCGATCATCGGAAGGAGATCAGCAACCAGTACTTGTGGTTGTAAGAAGAAGAGGAGACATTGTGGAAATAAGTAGAGGACTTGCGCCGTGCAAAGGAAACATTGATGACAGACAAAGTGCAATAAATCAGGAAGCTAAAGAAGGCACATGAGAAGCTCAAGATGAAGACGACAGAAGAATTCATAGAACTCAAGAAGGAAACCGATCACCTTTTTATTGAGAAGGCACAACTTTTTGCTAGTCGAGGCCAAGTGGAGGATTTTTTTATGGATGTTTTCCAATACATCCATGAAAGAACTATGGAGTTAGATGCATTCACAAAGGCAAAGAGACTTAGAGAATTTATTGTGCAGCTCCAGCTCGACAAAAGCATTTTGAACGCCCTAGTCTACCCAGAAACACCCCTAGAGCAGATTGCAAAAACGAAGGGGACCATCGTGGAGATAGCGACATAGTTTGAAGAAATGGACCAAGAGGCCAAAAATATCACTGAAGTGACAAAAAAAATTTGGGGTAGTGTCATTCAAGATGAACAATTAGAGCAACTGACACAACAGTTGTAGGATTCTAAGAGCCAGTTGGCAACAATGAAGATGGCAGTAAGGAAAATGCCACCAATTGTTTCAATTACGTGGTCTACAGAGTTAAAGGAGCTACATAAATGAGTTGGAAAAGCTCAGGAGCAACAGCGGAAGCGCAGTGACTAGCTTGATGAGTTCTAAGAAATTATAGCCCAATTTTTGGTAAAAGAAGTTGCTGCACTGCAGGCTGTGTAGGACAGTAAGAAGGAAGTGAATGCAAATATGATGGAGCACCCACTAAAGCAGTATTTGCTTGGATGTTAGGACCTTGTTGAGAAAATTAAAACGTAGGTAAAGGAGATCACTCAACAGTTCAACGACTTCAAGATGAAAAATTAATGAGTACAACATGTCCAACTAACATGGCTCGAGGGAGAACCACTAAATTGTGTTGGGGGCCTGTTCGCAAGGGTTTTGGGCCAAGCTAGTTGTGCAGCATCATAGATGCTGCATAATCTCAAAAGGAATCGCGCAAATGAAAGAAGGCGTGCAAGGCGGAAGATAAATTATTTTGAATATTTTGAGTCACTTTTTGTACTTTTGGACCATATTTTTTGGATATTGGTCATTATTTGGTAGAATCAGTTAGGATTTAGTTCGAAGTGGAACATGAATGTAAAGGAACAATCCTATAAATAGAAGAAGAATTGTACTTGTCATAGTAAGAACAGGATAGCATAGAATGAGAATTGGGAGCTTGAACTCAATTAGTTTGCTATCTGTTTTGGATCTGTGATTGATTGTGCAAAATTAATATGAGAAGAAGAAGGTTGATATGAAATACTATTATATTTTTGTCTCTTTCTGTCTTCTATTTCTGCAATCTAATGGTGAATGTGTGCGACATGGAATTATGATGCGATGTTTACTGCTTATGAATGATGTTATCTTTGTAGATCTGTTTGCACAACAACATGGTTGTTTTTGTGATCAATGATGAATGGTTGTATTGGTTAAATATAATAGATAAGTTGATGAAATGTTGACTCCCATAGTCCTCTTCTATTCTGCAAAAACTTGGTTCCATTAGACCTCCCTCGAACATCTTGGGTGAGACTTCATCCGCTTCATGGTTGTTGCGAAACAGGGTAAAACATGTCTGGGTCGGTGCTCAGGGAGATTGCGGCAAGTTGAGCATCGACAGAGTGGGAACCCCTTTCGAGTGTGTTTTGTTGGTTGGGTTTGTGCCAACACTCCTATTCTAGAATAAATGATTTGATTTCGATGGATTGGAATCTGTTGGAAGGAGGGAATTAAGGCATCCCCCATCAACCAACATGAGGTACTTAGCAAAGATATATAATTTGGAATAACTTGAACAAGATGTGCACTAACCAGTAACAGCACTTGGAATGGACGACATCCAAAGTCAAGATAAATGAGGAATGGTCGACTTAGGCTTAAAATTCCTTCGAACAAGAGCATAAGGAAGGTGTCAACTGAAGGTAGGCAGCTTGGACTCAATATGCGAACTGGGACATCTCTATGACACTAGAGGCATCAATAGAGGCTCCATGGGGACTGGAAGAGTAACCAGTCGGTGGAGATAAAATCAGAATAACGAGTACAACTCCTAAAGTCAACCTAATAACCAAAGCAACAAATGTGATATACTATGCTCTATTCAAACGAGACATGACTCGACTGCTACCAAATATCACATATTTTCCCATTTGTCTTTTTATGTTTTTCTTTTGCTTGGAATTTTTCAGATATTTTGAAAATATTGAAAACAAATAAAATTTCTTTCTTTACATATCTAGGAGCAAATGAGTGTCAAGGATAGTAAAACTAGTTCCAAGTAGTGGAACATACCTATGCTCAATGTAAGGAAGCATGTGTAGGATAACAAAACTCAGGGGAAGGTCTCCTTTCAATAAAGGGGTGATTAAGCTGCAAAGGATACGTAGAAGGATTTGCTTGGCTAGACATGAGACAAGATTGGGATATATGGCTTATAACTATGAAGCAGGGAGCCGACATAAAGCTCAATACGACAAGCAAAACTGACAAAATGGGGAAATCCTGCATAAATTTCAAGAGGAGTATGAAGCTCTTGCTCAAGGACATGGTGGGAATAAAAAGGGACTCCCAAAACCTAAAGGAGGCAACTTGGCATGGGCACCAAATGAAAAAAAGGATCTAACTAGGGAACCCATGTATAGGAAATCTCTACCATTCAAACAATACCACTTGTTGGGTGTTATAATGTCTAAATTAATTCACATAATCTTTAATTATCGACCGGGGTTGGTAGGATTAGAGTTGAGACAAAATATATGTGAAGGTAGAGGGGTTCCTATGGTTTCATGGAAATATTTTAACAAACAAAAGATCAAAAGATATTTCAAAATGAAAACTGAGTTAAACTCCTAAGAATTCAACTATTAAGTTAATTAAACCGGGACAAAATATTAAACTAAATAATTGATAATTTATTAAACTGATACTGTTAACAACTAATCTTTATATTGGAAACTAAGATGCAAGGAAAACCTAATTAATAAGCAAGTAGAAAACTTAATAGGAATGTCTTTGAATTCTGTCCCACAAGTCTATCTCAATAATCACACCATGAAAAAGGAACAACCTAAAAACATACTAAGGATAACACATACAATACTGAATTTATATGCAAAGGATAAATCAAACCAAAGGCATAAACACAAAATAATACATCAGTAAAAATAAATCAGAAACAAATTCAGAAAACAAAACATAACATAGCTTAACACATGTTTAAGGTGAAAAGAAGTAAAGAAAATGATAAAACTTTAATAAATAACCTAAAACACTCTAACTTTAACTTCAATGTTAAATAAAATTGTTTTCTAAATATCTCAATCAGAGCATACTTCAAACATTAACAAAATAGAACTGGAAACAATCTCAAAATATATTAAAAATACTAAAAACGAAACTAAGGGCTGAATGACAGACTGAACTGTGCATCTTAAAGGGGTGTTTGAACGACATTTTAAACAGGATGTCCGAATGAGAGTCTGCACAGTTAAAATGATAAAAATTTACCTAAATGATATACTCTTTTGCTGAATTCGTGCAGATGCAGATCTAATTCATAAAGACAATAAGTAAACCTACTTATTAAGTAAATTTAATAATGACATGAACTTAAGCAAGTTTATAAACACAAGGAAATAATTGCATGTTAATAAATAACTGAAATTTAAATTGCATAAATGATAACTTATAACAGGTAGGAAATAAACAAAACTGAATTTAAAAGCAATCTATTCTATTTTAATTTTTCATATGCTTAGCTAAGACATCAGTATTGCATTTCATTTTCATAACAAAAGCATATAAACAGGATCACTGAAATATATACAAGCACAACCATACAAAAGGAACACAAAGATTTATCCTGAGAAAACCCTAAAGGGAAAAACCCAGCAAAAGATTCCTCAATATAGATGCCCCAAAAAGATAAAAGATAAAACCGGCAAGGAGATCAAAGCCTAATCCTCCTCCTTCTCCAGCTACTTCTCTTCTCCACTAATGTGCTACACAAGTGAGAGTGTGTGTGTCTCAAATGAGGAGCACCACACCTCTATTTATATTCATCCGTTCACTTGAATTAACTCATCCGACATGTAGGCTCGAGTTAATCATGTAGGCTTGAGTTACACATGTAGGCTCAAGTAACCACACTGGGGTGCTAATGACCCACCTTTACAAATAGAGGGGACAACCTCATGACTCTTATTAGTTCTTCTGATTAGAAGCATCGGGGTACAAGATAATACAAGTGGTTCTCCCGATAGGACCATCGGGGACCACAAAAGATACATATAGAATATTCTTCGAAGTTAAAATATTTCAACACTCCCCCTTAACGAGAAGGGTATTCTACAACAACATCAACAACAACAATAGTAGGAGAGGACATCATCAACATCATCAGGGTAACACATCTATAAATCATTGGAAGCTTTTCAACATCATATAGTCTTCGTCTTCAATATTTGATGACAGAAACTCTTTAATCAACATCAACATCTTTTGACCTTTTGATCAGCAACATCTTCAACACTTTGATCTTTTGATTAGAAACATCTTCAGCACTTAGACCTTTCGATCAGCAGCAACATCTTCAGCACTTTGACCTTTCAATCAGCAACATCTTTGGCACTTTGACCTTTCGATCAGCAGCAACATATTCAGCACTTTGACCTTTCGATCAGCAACATCTTCGGCACTTTGACCTTTCGATCAAAAAAAATTTTAGCAACATCTTCAACACTTTGACCTTTCTATCAGCAGCAACATCTTCAGCACTTTGAACTTTTGATCATCACCAATATCTTCAGCATTTTGATCAGCAATATTTTTAGCACTTTGATATTTCGATCAGCAAAGACATCTTCATCATTTTGACCTTTCTATCAGCAACATCATCACATTCTTATTAGTAACATCATGATCAGCACCATCATCATACTTCAACTCTCGAACAGAATCATCATCATCATATTCTGATCTTTTGATCAGTATGTCGTCATCATCACATACTGATCATCATCATCATCACACTCTGATCTTTTGATTAGTACATCATCATCATCATACTCTTGATAGTTCGATTAGTACATCATCATCATACTCTGATATTTTGATCAGTACATCATCATCATCATAAAAACATCATCATCATCAAAACATCAACATCATCAAAACATCATTATGATCAAAACATTCAACATCATCAAAACATCAAAATATCATCATCATCACACTCTGATATTTCGATCAGTACATCATCATCATCATAAAATCATTATCATCAAAACATCAACATCAACATCATCAAAACATCAACATCATCATCATCAAAACATCAACATGATCCTTTCTTTCAGAATTATGGGATCAACATGTCTGTGGTACTCAGACGATCCTTCTTGTCGGAATTACGGGATTTAGGTCTTTACGGAGTTACTAACGATCCTTCCTTTCAGAATTATGGGATCAACACATTTGTGGAGCTTAGATGATCCTTCCTTTCGGAATTATGGGATCAAGTCTTTACGGAGCTACCAATGATCCTTCCTTTTGGAATTACAGGATTTAGGTCTTTACAGAGTTACTAACGATCCTTCCTTTCAGAATTACAGGATCAACACATCTGTGGAACTTAGAAAATCCTTCCTATTGGAATTATGGGATCAATTAAATGATCCTTCCTTTTGGAATTATGGGATTTAGGTCTTTACGGAGTTACTAACAATCCTTCCTTTTGGAATTACGGGATCAACATAGTTGTGGAACTCAGACAATCCTTCCTATTGGAATTATGGGATCAACACACGTTCTCAAGTACCGAAGTCCCTGGATCTATTCTGAACTGAGGTTCAAGGATGATGCAATCCTACTACCTTCTCGATGACCGAATTTCACCGGATCCATTTTGAACCAAAGTTCAAGGATGATACAATCCTGCCACCTTCTTGATGACCGAAGTTCACCAGATCCATTGTGAACCAAAGTCCAAGGATGATACAATCCTGCCACCTTCTCGATGACCGAAGTTCACCAGATCCGCTCTAAACTGAAGTCCAAGGATGATACAATCCTACCACCTTCTCGATGACCGAAGTTCACCGGATCCATTCTGAACCAAAGTTCAAGGATGATACAATCCCACTACATTCTCGATGACCGAGGTCACTGGATCACTTTTGGACATATGTCCCAGGATGATACAATCCCTCTTCATTCTTGAAGACCGAGGTCTCTAGATCACTTCTGGACATATGTCCCAGGATGATACAATCCCATTGCAACATCACTACTCCCCCTTTCAAGGAAGGTCTTTCCAAACCACACCAAGTTTGTCTCGAAAGTGTTCAAACTTTACTCGGGACAAAGGCTTCGTCAGCACATCACCATCTAAACCATCATCATCTACATCTTCAGTATGTGAATACTGAACTATCACCATCTGTATCTCCAGTATGTGAATACTGAAAGAATCATATATATCTTCAATATGGGAATAATGAAACATCATAATCTGCATCTTTATCTTGTATGTAGAAATATCGAATTTCTATGTGTTACAACGGAACACAAAGTTCTCTATTATCACAACTCTCATTATCACATAGAATCGATTTAGTATCCATCTTCAGGTCAAGGAGACCTAATATCAGCTTCCGAAGCCATATGGATTCACAACTTAGCAGAGCAATCTGCTATGTATTCTACTTTTGTTGTTCTAACAGAAACACTGGACTGTTTCCTGCTAAACCGTGAACTCATAGCAGACCCCAAACAAAAGAATCTACCTGATGTGCTTTTCATGTCTGAGATACTTCCAACCCAATCTGCATCTATATAGCCATACAATCTGTAGCCATGGCTACCATCATAGTATAGACCAAGGTCTATAGTCCCTTTCAGATATCTCATCACATGTTTTGCAACTACTAGGTGAACCCATCTTGGTTGAACAAGATATTGACTTAAGGTGTTCACAGCAAAAAAATTGTCTGGTCTGATATTTGCTAAGTACATCAATGACCCAATGATCTGTCTGTAATGAGTCAGATCTACTAACTCTGATGATTCATCATCTAATAGTTTTAGGTTGGAGTCCATGGGTGTGGCCATGGCTTTGCATTCCAACATATTTAATCTCTTCAATATCTCTACTGCATACTTTCCCTGGTTGAGAAATATTTCTTCTGAACTTTGTCATATTTCCAGACCTAGGAAATAGTGCATTAACCCAAGGTCTTTCATCTCAAATTCTTCTGCTAGTTTCTTCTTGCTTTCCATGATCTGTTTCTCCTTCCCTGTCAAGAATAAGTCATCCACATATAATAACAGGATGATAGGTTCATCTTCTACAACCTTGAGATAAAGGTTAGGATCAGATTTACTCTTGGTAAAACCCATAATTGATAGGAAACTGCCATACCAAGCTCTGGGAGCTTGCTTCATGCCATAGAGACCCTTCTTCAACTTACATATATCAGTCCATCTGTCTTCAACTTCAAATCCTTTCTATGTAAAACTCTTCCCCAATCATACCATTAAGGAAGGATTGTATTTACTTCCTCATGGAAGCAACTACCATCATAGTTCTGAAGGAAGTGTACCTTGCTTCCTGGAGTAAGTGTCTCTTCAAAATTAATTCCCTCTTTCTTATAGAAACCTCTAGCCACAAGTCTTTCCTTACTTCTATCAGTGACATATTTTATCTTGCAAATCCATTTGTAAGATACCACATGCTTGATTTCTGGTTTGAGTACTATATCCCAAACATCATCATAACATCTTCCATGAGTTCGTCTTGTCAGATCATCAACATATCCTAGTCTTCTGCATTCAACTTTGAAGGTTGGAACCCACTTTACTCTTGGTAAAGTATCCATCCATCAGGAAGCTATCCATCATGTCGTACTGTGTTGAACTCAGATATCTTCTGTAGTCACTCCCCCTGAAGTGGAGTATTATCTTCCTTCTATATTCTATATAGGTGATTATATGCTTGATATATACTGGTCAATAGAGTATATCATGTCATAGTCTATTCTTTCTAAGTCAAATCACGATTCTTGTTTTGTACACTTTTTCTTACAGATCCATATGGAAGATACTACGTACTTCCATTTATGTCTCGAAATCATATCATATACATCATTCCCCATAATCAATTGTTATTCTTTGATCATAGCTTCTTTCATAGCATTTTTTTTTCTTCGTCTTGAGTTATCTCTCATACCCATGGTGGTCTTCATCCTTCGAGGTGGATATACCGCTCTTTGAAGCTCTTTCTTTCGTCATGGTGTCTCTGACCCTGGGAGCTTCAGATTCATGTTTATTGAATTGTCATCACTTGTTCTTCGGAACAAGTCTCATCCTTCTTTTATTTTAGGAGGTTGTATAGGACCAGTTGCATGGTTAGAACTACATATGCATAACGACAAATTCTTATGCATCATGCAACTATTTAGCCAATACAACATTCATCCATATCTCACGGAAACTTTCTATATGCCTTCCATCTCTACCATGACATCATTGAGATTGTGCACTAATCCAAATAGGTTTCATTCTAAATAAGTAACAATGGAGATTTGTATAGAACCATGACCTACTTACCCATCACATGCATGCAAAAAACACATCAACTGAATATAATCAAATGCATAACAAAACAATATCATTAAATGACAATTGAATACTTATCTTTTGTTTGTTTAATGGGTAGACTCCTTCTTGATCATTCTGCTTCATCATCTTCTTCATCCATGAAATCATCATTTCTTATCCAAATGATAAGATGGATAAGAGGTTCGTCAAGAATTGAGTTCTTCATATTCCTCATCGCTTGAGGGATATTCTTTGAATGGTGAGAGCTTGATCTTCAATTTGCTCCCATCTTTCTTCTTCTCTTCTTATCAGACGAGCTTCTTCTTCTTCTTCCCAGAGTCAACTAAAATTAATCACTTCCTTTTGGCACACATTCCTCACATGAATGAATCCCATGATCATGGGAGGCCATTCTCTTCTTCTTCTTCTACCGCTTCAAGATGTTATGCATTCTGGATCTTCACATTCTTCAACTATTTTCTCAAATCCATCTTCTGAATTATGTTCTTATCTTCAAATAGCTTGATCAAGGAATCAAACATCTTCGATTTCTTTAGGGAAGACACTTGTGGTACAAGTTGATCCGTGATTGAATCAACAATGATCTTCTTGGCCTTGATCAAGTTATTCTTGTGTAAGGCTTTAAGGCTCATCTCCCTCTAGAATTGGAACCTCTCTACTCATGTAGGTCTCCAATTCATTTTCTTTAGAGAGATCATATACTTCCATGCTTGGAATTTTTCAACTTCACCAAGCTTATCATCAAGCTGATGTGATAGATCACTTTGAAATGAGAATCTCAAATGCAAATAGCAAAAGATTAGAGCTTACCGATTTGAGGTGTCCGTCCTGCTTCCGGAGTTGGCTGATCTAGGGTTTGTCAGAGAAACCCTAATTTTCAAAACTTAGAATATTTCAGATTTGATTGGATAAAAATATATATCTCTTCAAATGTAGCTGTCCAATGTACTCCTTTTCTGAAAACAGTGGAGGGAAGCTCCCAGAACAGGAAGCCCTAGTTTTCCAATTTCTTTTGCAGAAATTCCTATTACTGTTTCTGTGATATCTCTGAAATTACTACTCCTCGGTGTCTGAAATTTTGCACTGAGGTAACCTCTTATGTACCTGATCCAAAACCATATTTTTCATTAGAATTGGTTTCACCAATTGGGATTTATGATCATTTTACCAAGGTGACCTGTTATAGGACTGTTCAGAACAGTGAAGTTGTACGGCATGACACATGTCTCTGGTTCATCTTTAGGTTCGGAAATTCAGAACAAAAAAATAAAATTCCATGCCCTTTTTGGAAAATCTTCAGGAATTCCATTTGGACCTCTGTATCCCACGCTACAACAATTATCCCCAGGTGTCCTATTTAGGGATGAATTCTGGAAGAGGTTAGAACCCTAACTTGGAGGGATCATATATCCATGAATATAGAGAATATGAGGCTGAATTTTTGATACAATGTAAATCAGGATTTTATCTTCGGTCTCTACAATTTTCAACTCCTGATCCTTTTCAAATATCAGGATATAGAGAATGTACCAAAACTTAGTAGTTTTAGTATTTAGGGTTTTTCTAGATCGGGGTCAAACTAGGGTTTGACTTTACCAGAGTTTCACCCAACCAAATTTCTTGATCTAGGTCTATAAACTTCGATTTTGATGAGGAGAACAATCCTATGCTGGGCTTAGTTAAAAATTCTTCTTATGTAGAAAGCCCTAATTTTCCGCACCAAAACTGAAAATGCTCGGAATCAAATTATGCTTTGACAAAAAGATGCGCCCTTCAATGGAGAGTCATCCTAGCCTTCTTTTGCTGATCGATTGTGGAGAGAGAAACAAAACATAAGAAGCCGTAGATTCTGTAGCTACACAATGTATTCTTTCAGGGTGGCTCTGATACCATGTTAATTTTTCATATGCTTAGCTAAGACATCAGTATTTCATTTCATTTTCATAACAACAGCATATAAACAGGATCACTGAAAGATAGACAAGCACAACCATACAAAAGGAACACAAATATTTATCTTGGGAAAACCCTAAAGGAAAAAACCCAGCAAAATATTCCTCAATATAGATGCCCCAAAAAGATAAAAGATAAAACCAGCAAGGAGATCAAAGCCTGATCCTCCTCCTTCTCCAGCTAGTTCTCTTCTCCACTAATGCGCTACACAAGTGAGAGTGTGTGTGTCTCAAATAAAAAGAACCACACCTCTATTTATATTCATCTGTTCACTTGAATTAACTCATCCGACATGTAGGCTCGAGTTAATCATGTAGGCTCGAGTTACACATGTAGGCTCAAGTAACCACACTGGGGTGCTAATGACCCACCTTTACAAATAGAGGGGACAACCTAATGACTCTTATTAGTTCTTCCGATTAGAAGCATCAGGGTACAAGATAATACAAGTGGTTCTCTCGGTAGGACCATCGAGGACCACAAAAGATACATATAGAATATTCTTCGAAGTTACAATATTTCAACATTCTATTTGCTTGTAAATAAACTCAACAGTAAACTAGAAATAAAATGACTAAAAATAGATTCAAAATCAAACTATGCACGCAATATAGTTATTTAATTATGGAAATAAAATGCATTACAGAAAACAAATGAGATAATGAAACTAATTGGACATAAAACTAACTACAACAAAAAATAAATAAACAAGAAAAATAAAGAACCCTCTAGTTGATGAGGGGCCCTCTTAGCAATTAGGGGTGGTGCCTGGCTAACTTCTAGTCAAATGCAATCTTTAACAACAAGTCATATAGCTCTTTATTCAGATGATGGAACAGAAATACAATGTGCTCAAGAACAAAATTATAAACTGTGAATTCTATCCTAACTCTCTACCTCTCTAGCTAACTGAGCTCTCACATAGAGGCTGGTATATATAATTATTTACAGAGATGAGCAAGTCGACCCTTTAGTGGTCGACTGATCTCTAAATTTATTCAACTGTAAAGGTGTATAACATATCATAGGCCAACGCACAGGATATTCCCTTCTTCAGTGCGGTCTGGTTCTCTTCATTGGATAGGGTATGCACAGGCTCCTTCTTCAGCATGGTTGGTTCTCAGAGGTGGAACACAGCTCCTTCCTTAGCACAACACAAACTGGTGGTGAACATAGAAGAATGCACATCAAGTTTTCTAGAACATGAGCTAACACACCAACCTAGCACGTGGTATGTTGATGAGGTGTCATCAAAGGAGGCTACAAGTTGGCATATTATCTATAAAACAAACTTCATTACCTAGATGCATGGACAACAAGTCATTTTCAAAACTATTTCACATTTTAATTCCTGAAATCAATTTCCAACAACATGTAGTCTGGTTAGCGATTTGGACGGAAACCTGAACAGCAAGTTGGACCATGAGCTGGAAACGCTGGGCACAGATCTTGGACGAATGAAGTGTCTATTTTCTGGTGCGATTCAGGACTATAGTCTATAGTAACACATTTTAATATATGGATAACTACCAATGAGTTTCATGCAATGAGCTGGATGATGAGCTGGGCGTCGAGCTGGACATGCTGTGCACATGGAAAGTTGAATGCATACTTAGTGTTAATTTGTCACAAAAGATAATATAATCTGCAAACAAATATGTAGATTAATTAATACATCAAATTTGCTTTAATAATGTCAATTTTAATTAATAAAATCATAAAATGATAATAATAAATGGATTTTATATAAACCTTAAATTCATACATACCTGAGCTGAATAGTTATCTGCATGACATAAAATATGCAAAAAGATAATAAAACATATGTTTATATGATTAATTTAATTGGCAAAAATGATAACAAATCTAGGATCAACATCCCCCCAAACCAGAGAAATGTCAGGTCCCACTAAGCAAAAAGAAAGATAACAGATCACACTATCATAGCGAATTTTGAAATGTGAGCCA
The DNA here is from genome assembly GCA_001517045.1 of Pseudotsuga menziesii. Lineage (NCBI taxonomy): Eukaryota > Viridiplantae > Streptophyta > Pinopsida > Pinales > Pinaceae > Pseudotsuga > Pseudotsuga menziesii. The sequence continues at coordinate 126,601 of LPNX011131649.1, read as the reverse complement.
GGAACGGGCACATACACAAGTAAGTAAATTCATAAGTTTTTTTTTAAATTAATTCAACCATGTCCAAAGTAAAACTTTGGACAAGGTTGAACATATGACATGAAAAGTATAAATCATATTTATAATCAAGAGAATTAGTCATGTAATAGTTTACATGCATGATTGGGTAAAAGGATAGGATTATCAAATAATGAAATGATAAGAAGAATTTCTATGCATCCACATGAAGGTAAAAAAATTGTTTGCCAAAAAACCAAAATTTGGTTAGGAAATTTTAATTATAAGTGCTATACTATTACAATGTTTTATTCCGATCGTCATTTGGTATTTCATTTGGACCTTCATTTGATTCTTCATATTGATTTTGCTTGTAAAAATATGCTTCATGCTATAATCAAGTTCCACTGCTTATATTATCTTGAAAACACTTATCATTTGTCAGAGATAAATAGATCGATCATAAATAATGAAAACTAAAAACAATCTAATTTTTTCAAATCCATCCTATTCCCCCAAACCAAAGATATGGCATGTCCTCAATCCATAGAAGAGAGAAGAATTGATTGTTCCAGAAATTAAAAATTAAAGAGTTCTATCATGTTGTTTATTAAAGAAAAAGAAAACTAATTAGTAAATGGAAATGATTCAGAGATGTATATTCATGAAAAATATAAAAGTGCTTAGAAAGATCACTTGAATGATAAGAATTCAACCAAAAGAATGCCACAAGAAAAACTAGTCATCTATGCCTCATTTTAAAGATATCTTGTCATCACAAAATATTTAAGTTTACCTCGGATTATGGGAGATTTACAATATATGGGTCCCATTTCTAGGATAATGACATCCTAGGTATATGTTGAATTAGATGGGCAGGGTCAAGCCCAACTTACAACCATTCTCAAAAGACATGTTAAACAATTGGCCAAGACATGTTTATTCAAAAATTCTAAAATTTTTTCTTCATATTATCATTATTTTACAAACTATGTGCATAGTAGTGCATTAACTAGATCTATTTACCAGGTATTTCCCGGTTCCAGTAGCCCTGTTCAGTACCCCGACATGTTTACCTTGGTACCATGCAAGCATAGTCCCGATGCCAGCGAGCATGTTCAGTACCCCAACAGGTTTACTTGCATTTATCGAGCTTCCGTGTTGTGAGTTTTTTACTTAGCTTTAACCCACTACCAGCAATCCCATTCAATTTTCCAGTTGGTTTGCCTTGTATAATGATATTAAATATATGGAAGCCAATTGGTACTAGAGTGTGTTAAGTCCTACTAAACACATAATTCAATTTTTTTCAAAATAAACTTATAAGTAATTTCATAATGGCCATAACCATAGATCATGTCAAAAGAGAATAACCTAAAGTTGTTCTTTAACCTTACAATCCTTCTTCTTCATAAAAGAAAAGTAATGTTCCCCACAAATAAAAATTCTATTTACTCTCGAATTATCACCAAAATACTTGAGAGACAAGTTTTGATAACAAGCATAAGATGAACTAGTAATCCATAGGTGTAAGATAATAATGTGAAAAATATGATAATGAAAGTAGGTCTGCCAAGCAACTGTTCAAAAGAGTAAATCACAAATATACAAGTATGAATAAAAAAACCAAAAACCATATGAATCATATAAGATCTGGTTAGGTATGATATATAGAGGATTGTAATTTTTTAATTTTCACTATAACTTGCAAATTCAAAAGTACCCCAAGAAAGGTTAAGATACCTGATGAGTATTTTAACATACTTCCCTTTTCCATGTAATACTCCATGAGCTGCTTATAGAGATAGAATACTTGTAATCAAACTGCAAAACCACTTGTTAGATGATCCAATTTATTCATGAAGACATAATAAAAAGAAAAAGAGTCTCTCGTAAACNCAAGCACATATTTACATATATACAAGTGATAATAACCCAAAATACTTTTCAAGGATCAGGAGGAGGAGGAATAACTTCCCCTTCAACTAATTCCATTTCATTCTGCTACAAAAAATTATGTATAAAATCCTGCTTAGATGTCGGTTGATGATAAAGTATGATTTTATGTCCTTTTACTACAAAGGAAACTTTTAAGCCATCGATTGTTTTAATTTTTACTAACCCATTGTCAAAAGCTATAACTACTTCATATGGACCCATACAACGGGTAGTTAACTTTCCTTTAAAAATTTTAAACCATGAGTCGAATAGTAGTGCCCAATCTCCAATATTAAACTTCTTTTATTTAATAAATTTATCATGCCATGTCTTTCGTTGATTCTGTATTAGCATGGATCTTGTCTAACTCATGGAGTGAATATTGTCTAATCTCGTCTAACTCATTAATCTACAATATTCGTTGTTTATGTACTTCCTCCAAATTCATGCTTAATTGTGCTACCATACGAAAGGTTTTAACTTGAAATTCAATAGGTAAAAGGACTTGTTTTCCATACACTAACTCATAGGGGGTATGTCTGGTAGTGTTTCTCCGTGTTATCCTGTAGGCCCTTAAAGCCACTGGGAGTCTATGTGCCCAATCCTTATGATGTAAGTGAATGGTTTTAGTTAAAATGTCTTCTAATACTTTATTAGTTGATTCTACCTAACCATTAGCCTGAGGGTGATAAGGTGAATATTTGCAATGTCGGATGCCCAATTTCGTAGTAAGTTCTTTCATTAATTTAGAAGTAAATTGAGTACCTTTATCTATGACAATTTCTCTAGGTACACCAAACCGGGTGAATGTTTCTTTATATATGAATTCTACCAATGATTTCTCTATATCTCTAAACACAGATTTAGCTTCTACCCATTTGGTGACATAGTCCATGCAAACTAAAATATATTTCTTTTTATGAGACATGGGAGAAATTCGTCCTAAAAAATCAAGAGCCCATTTCTCAAAGCTTTCAATCATGACTTGGGGTTGTAGAGGCATTTGATCAGATGGTGTAGGTCTACCCATTATTTGACAACTATCGTATCCTTTGACATATTTGGCAGCATCTTTAAAAATGCTCGGCGAATAATAACCAGAATGTAAGACTTTGTATGTCGTCCTCTTATCATAAAAATGTCCTCCACATGGTCCATCATGGCATGCATGGATGATGTCTGCAATTTCATCCTCCCACACTCATCGTCGAATAATAATATCTGGACCAGTGCGGAAGAGATCATTATCAACCCAAGAATAATTGCAACTCTGAACTATAATACGTTGCTTCTCATGTGGGGACTGAATGGTTTGGTATTTTCCCATTTGCTAAATAATTGCCAATATATACGAACCAAGGGGTTTTAACAAATACAGGAAACATATGTTCGTCAGGAAACGTGTCGTCAACTGGCTTAGTACTATCTTCATGTTGAATATGGGAAAGGAAATATGCTACTAGATTTTATTTACCGGGTCGGTCAATGATGGTAATGTTAAATTATTGCAATAAAAGAAGCCATCGGGTCACTCTACCATTGGTAATTGGTTTATTCATGAGAAATATAATGGCAGAGTGATTAGTATGCACAAAAAATTCATAACCTGTAATGTAATGACAAAACTTATTAATAGAATAAACTACTGCCAATAATTCGTTTTTAGTAACAGTATAATTAAGTTATGTAGGCATCAAATTCTTACTAATAAATTAAATGGCATAAAGTGCTTGTCCCTATTTTTGGTCTAGGACTCCTCCTATGGTTGTATCAGAGGCATCAGTAGATATGTAAAAAGGAAGGGACCAATCGGGACCCCTAAGTATTGGTGCCACCGATAGTTTAGCTTTTAGGATTTCAAAATATTTTTGACAAAATTCGGTCCACTAGGATCATGTGTCCTTTGTAAGCAACTTAAACATTGGTGCAGCTATTTTAGTCAAACTTTCAATAAAACAGCGGTAATAGCCTACATGACCAAGAAATATTCTTACCTCTTTATGAGTTTTCGGAGAGGGAAGGCCAACAATTACTTTGATCTTCACAGGGTCTACCTTAATTCCTTGGGAGGAAACATGGTGTCCCAAAACTATACCCTTTGTCAGTAACATTTTACATTTTTTGTGACAAAGGGATAAATTCATTTCTTGACATCAGATCAAGACCTTCTCAAGGTTGTCAAGGTATTATTGAAAAGTATTACCATAGGCTGTGAATTCACCCATGTACACCTCCACATAGTCATGTATAAGATCGGAAAAGATTCTTAAGACTGCTCGCTGGAAAGTGGCAGATGCATTACATAAGACAAATGCAAAAAAATTGATAAGCGTATGTTCCCCAAGGGCATGTAAAGTGGTATTGTATTGATATTTAGGTGCTACTAAAATATGGTTGTAACCACTATTTCCATTAAGAAAGAAAAAATATTGTTTTCCTAACATAGTATCTAACACTTGACCAATAAAGGGTAAAGGAATGTAGTCTTTAAGTGTAGCTTTGTTTTGCTCCCTAAAATCAACACAAATGCACCATGTCCTTATGAATTTATTTGGGACTACTACTAAAGGAGATACCTATTTACTATCAGAGATAGGATAGATGAAACGAGCAGTGAGGAGTTTTTGTAATTCTTCTTTTACTATATCCTTTAAAGAAGGATTCATCCTCCTCTGTGGATGCCTTACAGGTGACATGCTTGGATACATATAAATATGGTGAATATAGGTGTCAGGTTCTATACCCTTCATATTGGTGTATTCCCATGCAAATTATCCAACTTTTTTCTTAAGAACTTTAAGTAGTTGTGCTTGTTGGTTTTTACTTAATCCTGCGTTTATATGTAAAAAAAATTGAGGGCCAACCTCACAAGGTATTGTATATGGTCCTATATGCTCTTCAATCGTGAGGATACAAGGTGTTTCTGTAAACATTCAAAGATCCATATTCTCTTGAAACTCATCTCCAAAACTATGATCGATTTGAGAAAAAGACTAAGGGAAATCTATACAGGTTGTTAAAGAAACAAACTGGTTTAATACATTCTCAGTGGTCTACTCCTAAAGTGCCCAAGAGAAATCACTAGGAAGGGATAGGTCACCAAATTCCTCATCCCCAAAAGAAAATTTTAACCACCATGAATTTTCAGTTATTGGTTGTGATGGGGGGTATAAAATAAGTCTTTGTGTGGACAACCCATTGGAAATAGTCATCTTTCCATCCCTACATCCTATAACAGCATTTGCGGTAGCTAATCATGGTATTCGAAAGATAATAGTATTCCCTTTAGAAGGATCCTTTGATTATACAACCATAAAGTCAATAGGGTATTCCCACGAGGCTACTAATACAACAAAGTCATCCAAGACTCAAGCAGGTTTTACCGTAGTATGGTTTTCTAGTTCTAGGATGGAAGGAGTAGGTTGGAGAAATTGTCCTAACTGTAAGACTTCTAAAACTGCGGTGTTAATCATGTTAATAGCAGATCCTAAGTCAATCAATGTATTTTTTATGGCATTGTTGTTTATAATTACAGTCACTACTGGGGCTCCTAGATTTGTATATTTTGCAATCCGAGACTAGCCTGTCATACATTCAGACATCTCTCCTATAACATGAATTGTGAGAGGGTCCTTTTGCTTCTTCCCTGGGAATTTAATATATAGCTCCTTTATTACCTTACTATAGATTGTTATGTCTTTTATAGCTTGTAATAGAGGGATATTAATACATATATCCTTTAATTCATTCAAAATGTTGTACTCCAGATGAACTACGGGTTTTTCTATTACTAGTGTTTCTGGAAATGGAGGAATTCTCTACTCCTGAATAGCTTCTTGTGGAGGAAGGGTGTGTACTGGAACCTTTGGAATGTTCACATCCTATGAAATAGAATCATTCATGGATTCATTTGAAACTTCTTATTCTTCATTCGGTTCATGAATGATGACTGATGACTTGGGTTTATCATTCACAACTCTTCCTGATCGTAATTGAATTTCTTGTACAATTACAGTAGAAATAAGGTACAATGGAAGAGTTTGCAACTCAATGCTGTTAAGAGATTGATTTGGTTTAGTATTAGGGTTAGGTACTAGTTGTGCAGGTAATAATGCCGGTCAAGGAGGATTTGTGTTCTCAAAGTGATGAGGTTGTTGTGTGATAAAAGGAATTGGAGGTACAAATCTAGGAAAAATTTGCTGGAAATTTGTTTGATGCTGAGGATAAGGATGATTAGGTGTAGGGACAGGTTGTGACTAAGGATATGGTTTTCCTCTCCATCCTTGTGACCAATATTTCTATTGTGGAAATTGAGGAGGAGGGTACTGAGGTGGCCAATTATACCAACTTGGATTGTTCCATTATTGAGCTGGTTGATACAGAGGATAATAGAGTGGAGGTTGCGATGGAAATTTCTGATATGTTGTTTGATCTCTAGGTTTCCAAGGAGGCCTCCTAGATGTTTCAGCTACATCCCCACTCTTATAGATGGCTTGCAACCTAGGGATAGAATGCGCAGTTATCTATTGGGTGTTCTTCTGTATATATGTGACATATGGAGATGTTGTTTAATGGAAATTCCCTTTGGGGATGTTTAGTTCTACATCTTGGAGAAATATACTCATCACTGCTCATTCTTCATCCTACCTCTTGTTGGATTGTAAAGCATCTAGTTTAGAACCCATTGCTCCTAAGATATTAGTTTTGAAATTCTCTAACAGGTTTTCTAACTCTACTCTTGTAACTCCACCTAAACTAGGAATGTTTCCTCTTATGTTTCTAATAAAAGGCTCTCGAAATTTTTTTGCAACTTTCCCCCTACTACTAGAATAATTTTTACACATCTCACTAAATTTTGCAAAATTTTTATGATAAATATCGCCAACTTCCATGAGATTAAGACTTTTTAACAAGTCCTCGGAGATCCCCTTAAGGAAAAGTGTACGTACTTCATCTTCTCGGAGGTCATTATATTTAGATTTATGTAATGTATAAATGAATATTTAGAGATAATCCTCCAGGATCTCATATTGAAGTTGTTGTATCTTGAATATATCATGTTGAGAATCCTTGGGTTTGTAATACTCTTGATATTTTCACAAGAATGAATTTTTCATCTCATCTCAAGTCCTGATAGTAAATTCTCCTAATCCCATGAACCATCTCAAGGCGGAATCTTTTAGTGTAGTGGGAAATAATTTTAGTTTGTGAGCATGTTGTAGATAATTATAGCTCCTACAAAGGATATCGAAATTGAACAGGAATGTGTCCGGGTCCTCATTACTTTTTCCATAGAAAGTAGGTAAGGAGGAAGGAGGCATGTTTTTCATAGTTACATCCTGCATTGTATCTAAAATAGGGAACCTGAAGGTAGCCTCAGTTCACTTTTCCCCTTCTTCTTATTCATTTCTAACTTCATCATGATATTTTTTTTCTCCCCGTATCTCCATATAAGCTGGATTCTTAACGTAGATATACTTAGGAGGCTCCTTTCAAGGTGATAATGGTGCATCCCAACATTCTTTTTCGGGAGAGATATTCCTTCGATCAACCGTATTTTATTGAATCCTAAAGGGATAGTAGGTTCTACTATATAAGTTTCAATTTGTGAGATGAGTGGATCTACTGAGGTTCCAAAGAGAGATTTCACTTGGGCAGGATCAACAAAGTCAACAAAATTCGGATCTCCTACTAGTGAAAAAGTTGTATTAATTGGATTTGAAACTAGTGGAGGGCTGGATATTTCTAATGGCTGATCCTATTGAATTTACTCAGGAATGAGGTCCTTAGGGCCTCCTACCAAGGTTCCTTCTCCTTATATGCCTTCCATGGTAAGGTCTCCTAAGAGAGTCTCCTTAGGTTTCTGGGTAGAACTAATTCCTCAAGACATCTTTCGATACCTTTATGCTGAGTTAGTAGTTGGGGAATTACGTCCCCTATGGTAGTTAGTAGGGATTTCAATAAGTTTTTTGATCTTAACAAATCTACCTTGAGGATCTCTAAGTCTGCTCATGAAAAAATTTAAACTAAAGAAAATATATGCTACTACTGTTGTTGGATTTGGGGGCACCTGTTATAACAGATGCATAGGTTCTTACCTCTCGTCTTACCGCTCCCCTGCCACTAGCCTATTGCAAAGCTTCATACGAAATTCTAGTCTACCTTACAGAAAAACTCCCTGACAACGACGCCAAAAGTGTTGGGTGTTATAATGTTTAAATTAATTCACCTAATCTTTAATTATCAACTGGGGTTGGTAGGCTTAGAGTTGACACAAAATATATGCGAAGGTAGAGGGGTTCCTATGGTGTCATGGAAATATTTTAACAAACAAAAGACCGAAATATCTTTCAAAATGAAAAAATGAGTTAAACTCCTAAGAATTCAACTATTAAGTTAATTAAACTGGAATTTTCTTAAACAAAAAATGATACTATTAACAACTAATCTTTATATTGGAAACTAAGATGCAAGGAAGACCTAATTAATAAGCAAGTATAAAACTTAATAAAGTCAATTAGATAGAAAGAAGCACGTAGAAAACTTAATAAAGAAAATTAAATAGAAATAAACAAGTAGAAAACTTAATAAAGAAAATTAAATAGAAAGAAACAAGTCGAAAACTTAATAGGAATGTCTTTGAATTTTGGCCCACAAGTCTCTCTTAGTAATCACACCATGAAAAAGGAACAACCTAAAAACATACTAAGGATAACACATACAATACTGAATTTATATGCAAAGGATAAATCAATCCAAAGGCATCAACACAAAACATAAAATCAGTAAAAAGAAATCAGAAAAAATTCAAGAAACAAAACAAAACACAGCTTAACACATGTTTAAGGTGAAAATAAGTAAAGAAAATGATAAAAATTTAATAAATAACCTAAAACACTCTAACTTTAACTTCAATCTTAAATAAAATTGCTATCTAGCTATCTCAATCAAAGAATACTTCAAACATTAACAAAATAGAACTGGAAACAATCTCAAAATACATAAAAACTACTAAAAACGAAACTAAGGGCTGAATGACAGACTAAACTGTGGGTTTGAAAGGGGTGGTTGAATGACAGTTTAAATAGATTGTCTGAATGAGAGTCTGCACAGTTAAAATGATAAAAATTAACCTTAATGATCTAATATTTAGCTAAATTCGTGTAGATGAATATCTAATGCATAAAGACAATAAGTAAACCTACTTATTAAGCAAATTTAACAATGACATGAACTTAAAAAAATTTATAAACACAAGGAAATCATTGCATGTTAATAAACAAACTGAAATTTAAATTGCATAACTGATAACTTATAACAGATAGGAAATAAACAAAACTTAATTTAAAAGCAATATATTCTATTTGCTTGTAAATAATCTGAATAGTAAACTGGAAATAAAATGACTGAAAATAGATTCAAAAGCAAACTATGCACGCAATCTAGTTATTTAATTCTGGAAATAAAATGCATTACAGAAAACAAATGAGATAATGAAACTAACTAGAAATAAAACCAACAACAATAAAAAAAAAAAATAAACAAGAAAAAGAAAGAAACCTCTGGTTGATGGGGGGGCCTCTCAGCAATCAAGGGTGGTTCTTGGCTAACTTCTACTCAAATGAAATCTTCAATAGCAAAGCATTCAACTCTTTATTCAGATAATGGAAGATAAATACAATTCGCTGAAGAACAAACTGATAACTATGAATTCTCTCATTACTCTCTAACTATATAGCTAACTGAGCTCTCACATAGAGGTTGGTATATATAATTGTTTACAGAGATGAGAAAGTCGACCCTTTAGTGGTCGACTTCTCTCTAAATTTAATCAACTATAAAGGCGTATAATAGATTGTAGGCCAATGCATAGGATCTTCCCTTCTTCAGGGTGGTCTGGTTCCCTTCATTGGACAAGGTATGCACAGGCTCCTTCTTTAGTGTGGTTACTTCTCAAAGGTGGCGCTCATATCCTTCCTTAGTGCAGCAGTGAATTGGTGGCTAACAAAGAAGAACACACGTTGATTTTTCTAGAATGTGAGTTAACACACCAACCCAACACGTGGTTTGTTGATGAGGTGTCGACAAAGGAGCCTGCAAGCTGGCGGATTATCTAGAACACAAAATTCATTACCCAAACACATGGATAGCAATTCGTTTGCAAAAATGTTTCACATTTTAATGCCTGAAATCAATTTCCAACAACGAGTAGTCTGGTTAGCGATCTGGACGAAAAGTTGGGCACATATCTAGGACAAACAAAGTGATTGTTTGCTGGTGCGCTTTAGGAATATAGCCTACAGTAACACGTTTTAACATCTGGAAAACTACCAACGAGTTTCACGTAGAAAGCTGGATGACCAGCTGGGTGTCGACCTGGACGTGTTGTACGCATGGCAAGCTGAATGTGTACTTGGTGTTAATTTGTCCCAAAAGATAATATAATATTCAAACAAACATATAAATTAATTAATACATCAAATGTGCTTTAATAATGTCAATTTTAATTAATAAAATCATAAAAGGATAATAATAAATGGATTTTATATAAACCTTAAATTCATACATACATGAGTTGAATAGTGATTTGCGTGACATAAAATATGCAAAAATATAATAAAACATATGTTTCATTGAGTAATTTAATTGCAAAAAATGATAACAAATCTAGGTTCAACACCATTTCTAACAAAAACATGAAGGTTCTGTGATATCATAGAATGGGTTTGTACCTAAGGTTAAAATGAAATGGTCATAAGGTCATGCAAAATGTAGGCAGATGTGAAATCCGAGCCTATATGCTAGTTTAGACATTATTCCTATAATAGGGATGAATAGATCAAAGACTCAGTCAAAACACACTCAAAATGGGTACCTACAACACCATATTAGTCCAAACGCTCCAAAAATGGTAAAAAACGGGTCAAAACCATAGAAAGTGGGTAAAAATTTCAATTTTTTTTTCTATAAAATAGTGAAAAAATCATTTTTCCATACCATTTTAAAACTTACCCACCATGGTTCTTTCTAGACCAAAAACTTCAGAAGCTGATTCCATGAGAATCCGTCAACGAAATCACCCACCATCTGGTTTAGGTAACTCACCATGCCCTACTCTTCCATTTTCATGAATTTATTTTTAAATTTGATGGTCAATTTTTTAACTTGGGCCATCCCAAATAGGTAGGTTTCAGCCCATGCGGAAATCATATATTTTTTCGTGTATAGGGATGGTTCGCATAGGTTTGATTGCTATTGACACCATGGCCTTGCCCAGTGGGATAGTAAGCTCATCCCATTTGACCCATATAGGGTTGCATATTATAGTTAAGAGTACCTTGAGGATGGGCTGCTACGAAGCCATGGTTAAGAGACAAATAAGCAGGTTGATACCCGGACCCATAAGGTGTATATAGGTTTGTCCATAAGATGCTCCATAGGATGGTCCATAAGCTGGTCCATAAGACTATCCATAAGATGGAACATACCCAACTGACACATAAGGAGGAACATGGCCTTGTGACACTACGGTGTGAGCCGACATGGAATGAACATGAATAACGATAGAACTCTGGCCTGAAGGACCATGTGAGTTAGGAGGAGGATGTTCCATTAAAAATGAATTTAAAGGAACTGATGTTGAAGATGATGGAAAATGGAAAGGGATATAACTTGTGCCCCCAATATTCACATGTCTAGGATTAGTCCCCTGAACGAAAATGACGGTGCTAGGCCTAGGATGCATGTGTGAAGGAACCTCCACCGCAGGGATGGAAGGTGCAATATGACTCGTACTACCAAACCTCTCTTGCTAGAAAGAAATGGAAGTTCCCCCAGTTGCAACACCAGGGTCAAAAACCGATTCGAAATTTCATGTCGGACCAGTCTCAGGCTGGTCTGGCATGCCATACCTAATTGTGCTAGTTCTAGTGGGTGCATGGTGAGTCTCAAGATGGCAGCGCTTGACCGCATTGAAAACCTTGAAGGTTCCTTCTCACCTCTCATGAGATGAGCATTGATGACTACATCATGTAGCAAATAATTACCTCATTATGGATAACACTTTGTACCATTGTGGGGTTGATTCCATTTTTTGTCATTTCTTAACTCAGGAAGAGGCTGAGGTTGTGCTGAATGATTGCCACAGAGGGGTGTATGGTGGTCATTTATCTAGGATTTATACAGCTCAAAATATTTTCATACAGGAATATTTTTGGTCATCCATATTTAAAGGTTGTGTTAATGTGGTCAAGCGGTGCTACCCTTGTCAGGTGTTTTCATAGAACATGCACTTTCTTTCTGCCCCTTTGCATCTGATTATCACCACTTGTCCCTTCAACATGTGGAGGTCCTATTTTATGGATTTCAACCCAGATTCGGCTAGGGGAAACATCACATTATTATGGTTGCTGACTACTTTACGAAATGAGAGGAGGCCATGCCCACAATTAAATATGACGGTGAGAAAGTCATGCATTTCGTATTCAACCATATTATCACCCGATTCGGTATCCCGAAGGGGCTTGTCACGGACCACGGTATGCACTTTCAGAACAAGATGATGGAAGAGTTGCCTTCGAATTTAGGGTATAACCAAGAACGTTCCTCTTCTTACTATCCTCAAGCGGAGAGAAAATTATTTTTCAAGTTATTCCTCTTCAGAGTCAAGTTATTCAGACTCAAATGAGGAAGACTCCAAAAATATTTGTCATTTTACACACATCCCAATGTACATGGGTTTGAGGTCAAAAGCTGCATATACACGTGAGTATTTCTTTAAAATTTGTGTATAGGTATAAAGAGGAATTTTTTGGGGATGATCTTGGAACATATAAGTATAATATAAGTCCATGGGGTCTAAAGAGTCTACAGATGGACAGGGAAAGCCATAAATGTGTGATCTACCTTGTGTGGTAAAATCAGGTATAACATATGCCCCCTACTATGTGAGGTCAGAGGGGTAACATGATGGCAACAATACATTATAAAATCCATCCAAGAAGTGGAGTAATGAAGACCTAGGTGGAAGAACTAGCCACTCATCAGTACAATACAGTAATCAATCTCTGCATGTGACTACAAATACATATAGTAGTCTCGGATACATAAGAGTAAAATGGCCATGAATATGCATGATATACAAAGTGTCATGTGTGGTCATTTCCACGTACAATATACAATGGATCAAGATCTCCATAGTGGATGGAGATATCTGATATACACTAGAAACACTAGAATCATGATCACGAGAATTGAAATCTCATGAATACTGGCACGATCAAGTAGGTAGCATATATGGAATGCCACCAAACTATAAGGTCTTCTACACAAACTGCTATGAGTACATGTCCTACTATGTGAATAGATGTGTCAAGGATTAACATAGTAGTCCATTGTCTGATTACCGGTCATTGATGTATACCGTTAACATAGGTGAGATAACCCACCGCTAATGAAAATGGGAATCGAAATACATAGTGCAATCTAACAAGTGTGAATATATGCGTTTAGGTCGAACACTTGAAATAATCCATCGATCAAGGGACATTGATGTATTCCAAAAAGATTTGATGGTGAGAGAACCTACCATTGATGACTGTAAGTCTCAAGTCTCTCAAATGACTCTACACTCCTGTTCCAGAATAAATGATCTGATGTTGATGGAATGGAATATTCTAGAAGGAGGGAATTAAGGAATCCCCCATCAACCAACATGAGGTACTCAGTAAATATGTATAATGTGGAAGAACCCAAAAAATATGTGCATGAACCAGTAACAGTACCGGAAATGGCCGACATGTAAAGTCAAGATAACTGAGGAATGACCAACTCAGGATTCAACTTCCTTATAACAAGAGAATAATGAAAGTGGTGACTGAAGGTAGCCATCATGGACTCGATATGAAAATTGGGACATCTATTTGACATAGGAGGCATCAATAGAGGATCAATGGGGACTATAAGCATAACTAGATGATGGAGATAAACTCAGATATAACTGATTTTACAACATCTTTTGTAGTTGATTTTACCACATCAGGTATATCACACATTTATGGCCTTCCATGTCCCTCTACAGACTCTTTGGACACCATGGAATTATATTATACTTTGATGTTCCAATATCATCCCCAAAAATTTCTTGTTTATACCTATGCTCAACTTTTAAAGCAATACTTGAGTGTATACACAACTTTTGGCCTCAAACCCATGTACATGGGGATGTGTGCAAAATGAAAAAATATTTTTGGAGTTTTCCTCATTTGAGTCTGAATAACTTGAATCTTGGCCTTCCAAATTCCTTGAGAATGCTCGGATTTGACCCTCCACTACCTCTTTGTAGTTCTATATAAGTAACCCCTTGGATACATTGAAGAAGGAGAAATTAAAGAGTAAGGAAACTATAGTCCATTGTTGCCTAAGTTTTTATTATACTTGATTCTTCATCCCTTTGTCCCTTGGAGAACATAGTGTTATTCCAAATCTTTCCTTTTCTTTCTAATCTTGTTATCGAGAGATGGAGGATTGAAGTGGTGGAGGATTCGGTTTCTCCGGTTCGCAGAAGTGCCGACAGAGTTTGTTACTATTATATCTTTGATTTATTAATAGAAATATCTTTTTTTGTCCAATTCATGTGCATTTTGAATATGAATATTAAATCCCTGGATGTATTTAATTACTTATACATGATTGATTATATATGCTAGAGTAGTTTTAACAAATTTATATATATCATGCTTGCTTTTTTTGTTGTTGTTGAGAGAAAATTATAATTGCGATTGCATTGGAAAAGCTCAACGGGAATCTAGTTCAACCATCCAGAACAAGGTACGATTATATATCCCTTAGTGTTATATTTGCTTACTGCTCTTGTATATTGGGAAATATTGAGTTCTGGTGTCATAGTGTCTGTTGTGGTACCACCAAGCCATAGGAAGTTTCTCTCCATAAGAGGAGTTGGACAAAAGATTCTATCCCTAGCGGAGTTGCCAATTCTGTTATGGAGAGAAACTTTCTATGGCTTGGGCTTACCACAACAGAGGTTATGACACCAGAAATAAATATTTCCCAATATACAAGAGTAGTAAGAAAATATAACAGTAAGGGATATAGAATTGTACCTTGTTCTGGACGGTTGACGTAGGTCCCCATTGAGCTTTTCCAATGCAATTGCAATTATAATTTGCTCTAAACAATAGCAAACAAGTCAAGCATGATATATATAAATGTGTTTTAAATAATATATCATATAAAATTCATCATTTATAAGCAATTAAATACATCCATGGATTCAATATTCATATTCAAAATCCACATGAATTGGACAGGAAAATATATTTCTATGAATAAATGACAGATACAATACTGACAAACTTTGTTGGCACTTCTGCGAACCGGAGAAATTGAGTCCTCCACCTAGGCCTCAACCACTTCAATCCTCCATCTCTTGATAGCAAGATCACAAAGAAAAGGAAATCTTGGGAAGAACATTATGTGCTCCAAGGTACAAAGGGATGCAGACTCAAGTATAAGAAAAACTAAGGCAACAATGGACTATAGTTTCCTTACTCTTCAATTTCTCCTCCTTCAATGTATCCAAGGGGTTCCTTATATAGCACTCCAAATAGGTAATGGAGGGTCAAATCCGAGTGTTCTCAAGGCATTTGGAAGGCCAAGAGTCAAGTTATTCATACTCAAATGAGAAAAAATACAAAAATTATTTGCCATTTTTCACACATCCCGATGTACACGGGTTTGAGGTCAAAAGCTACGTATACACATGAGTATTGCTTTAAAAGTCGCGTAAAAGTATAAACAAGAAATTTTTGGGAATGATATTGGAACAACAAAGTATAATATAATTCCTTGGGGTCCAAAGAGTTTGCAAAGGAACATGGAAGGCCATAAATGTGTGATATACCTGGTGTGGTAAAATCAGCTATAACAAATTCTCCCTAATGTGTGAGGTCATAGGTGTAACATGATGTCCAAAATACATTATAAAATTCATCCCAGAAGTGGATTAATGAAGACCAAGGTGGAAGAACCAGTCACTCATCAGTACAATAAAATAATCAATCTCTGCATGTGACTGCAAATACATATAACAGTTCTAGATACATAAGAGTACAATGGCCATGGATATTCTTGATATGCAAAGTGTCATGTGTGGTCATCACCACATACAATATACATTGGATCAAGATATCCATATTGGATGAAGATATCTGATATACATTGGAAACACTAGAATCATGATCATGAGAGCTGAAATCTCATGAATACTGGCATGATCAAGGAGGTAGAATATATGGAATGCCACCAAACTGGAAGGTCTTCTACAAAAAACGCTATGAGTATTTGTCCTATTATGTGAATAGATGTGTCAAGGTTGAACATAGTAGTCCATCGTCTGATTACCAGTCAATGACATGTACTATTAATAGACAGGAGATAAACCACCGATAATGAAAATGGGAATCAAGGTACAAATTGAAATCTAACAAGTGTGAATATATTTTTTGAGGTCAAACACTTGAAAGATTCCATCGATTAGGAGGCATTGATGTATTCCCAAAACCCTCGATGGTGAGAGAACCTACCACTGATGACTGTAAGTCTAAAGGAACTCAAATGACTATAGACTCCTATTCCACAATAAATGACCTGATGTCGATGGAATGGAATCCACTGGAAGGAGGGCATCAAGGCATCCCCCATCAACCAACACGAGGTACTTAGAAAAGCTGTATAATGTGGAAGAACTCGAACAAGATGTGCACGAACCAGTAACAGTACCAAGAATGGCCGACATGCAAATTCAAGATAACTGAGGAATGGCTGACTCAAGCTTCAAATTCCTTCGAACAAGAGAATAAGGAAAGTGGTGACTGAAGGTAGGAAGAATGGACTCGATATGCAAACTGGGAGATCTTTGTGACACAGGAGTCATCAACAAAGGCTCCATGGGAACTAGAAACGTAACCAATCAGTGGAGATAAACTCGGAGTAATGAGTACAACTCCTAAATTCAAACTAATAACCCAAGTAATGGATGTGATATAAAATTCTCTGTTTGAAGGTGACACGACTCAATTGCTTCCAAAGATAACTTCTTTCACCGTTCGGATTTTTATGTTTTTATTTTTATTTTTTTGGACTTTTTCAGATATTTTGAAAAGCTTGAAAAATAATAAAAATACTATATAGTAAATATCTAGGAGGAGATGAGTTTAAAGGACAGAAAAACTAGTTCCAAGCAGTGGAACATACCTATGCTCAATGCAAGTTGCTACACCTAGAAATCACACACTTCTTGTCATCCTTCAGAATAATTTCATGTTTCTTGTTAACCTCCCAGAAAGCCTATTCTGGGTCACCTTGGACGCTTTTTCCCTTGATCTAGAAGGGACGATGCTTACTTGTATTTTTCACAGAGCATCAATGATTCCTGCATCAATGGAGAAAAAGGTGTCTTTTCCCTCTTTTTTGGAAAAAACCCTAGGTCAACGCTTCTCTCAGTTTGTCTAAGGGCACCAATGGTCGGTAAAAAGGAAAAAAAATATGTTTCTAGAATATTTCGTACAAGATCCTTCATGGAATTGTTTTCTATATGCCTAGGAGAGGTGGAATTCACCTCCCTCACCTATAGGGATCTCATTCTATCATTTTTTCAAGTCATCCCATGGGTTCTAGTCCTATAAAAGAAGCCTTCATGAGGAGAGTGGAGGAGGCCAGAAAAAGCATCCTTATGCTGCTAGTTTGAAGTTTTAATCAGAGGAAAAGTAGAGGTAGCTTGTGTTTGGAGAGGTCTTCATAGTCATAGGAGATTGTAGAAATTCTTGATTGAGACAGAAGCCATCGACATCAATACTTTTGGTTATACTTCTTTCTCATCCATATATTAATACAAAGACATTTTCCTTGTATTTTATTGTAGCATTTGCAATTAAATATTACTGGATTTCTTGATCACCAATCTAGATAGTCAATTATCATGATGCTCTCATCCCTTTTGATTGTTTTGTGAGCTCTTTTGCAGGTACTGAACCATTGCAAGGAATTTCTGGAGAGAAGATAAACGGATCCAAGTTTTAGGTATAATGTGTTTTACGTTAATTGATTAATTATTCAAGGGAAGGATATGTTGTTGTGTCTTTTTGTTCTGTAGTTGTGTTTTACATTACAGAGGAACAAGCAATGCCTGCACTGGTTGAGAATTACTATAAACAAAAATGGATACTCCACTGGGGATCTAGCTTAATCCATTTAGATTTGGGGAAGATCCAGTCAGATCTGGTGTAGATCCAATTAGATCTACAAACTTCGGTAACCATTACATATATGGAGGTTGTTTCTCTCTCCTTTCAGCTGTTTCAGTTAACAAGGTAAGTTATCCATCTTATATTTCTGATATTTTGCCTCTGTTCTGAGTAAATTTTTTGCACTTTTACAGTCAGCTCAGTCTTTCTGGTTTCTCCTGCAGGGTTTTAAATTTTTCAGTCTGTTGTTCTACGACGTTGTTTCCTTTGGCTGATAGAGCGTCGGTCCTTTGCAGGACACCTTTCCTTTTCTTGACTAGGGCGCTGACACTGCCTTTTGTTTTGCTTGCAAAGTGTTGATGACTCCTTTTTGCAGAAGTCTAGGAGTGTCATAGAAGCATGGGATGCTCTGGTGTAGTGCCCTTTAGTGCGTTGAGGCAGGTCTTCAAAACTACCTGTTTACAAATTTTTTGTTCAAAAAATTGGAATTTTTTGTTCAAAAAATTGGAATTTCTTCTGTCCTTTGAGATTTTTTTCAGTTTGGTCTGCTTGATTGCCTACTGTTTCATTTATAGGTTTTTGTGAGTCTGATTCTTTTTTGTAGCTCAAATCCAAAAAAATCTATCTTTTGCATTGTCGTAAACAAAATTGGAAACATAGTTTGATCTTGGTTTTTTAGTGAAGTATCTGAAAATTTCCTGTTGAAAATAAAGCCTATAGCCTCTTCTTAGAAGATTAGTTTCTTTTGTAGAAAAGATTGCTTTGTGTGCCTCATATTCTCTAGAAAAATACAAAAAGAATCGTTTTATTTTTCTCTTGTTTATGCTTGTGAAAATTGTTTTTTTTTCATTTGCATGAGTAATTTAGAAAGATAGGTGTTTTTGACATTGTAGCAAAAATCAGTTTTTCATGCACATTAGAGGCTTAGTTTTCTCTCTGTCATTTTCAAAAACTCTAGATTAATTTGCATTATTGGAGATGACATTCCACAAACATTCACCTAATCATCCAGATAAAATTAATGGTAGCTTTAGGCCTAAAATTGTATATAAACTTGAGTGATAGGTTAGTGACGTGTTCAGGTATCGTTAAGTGTAGGAGTTGTCATTATTTGTCTGCACTACAACCCGAGACTTGCATGGTTCTTCCATATACCATCGGTATATCTAACGACCTTTCATGTACCCTTGAGGTATATAGAAAGGCACTTCACATACTCGATTGTATGTTGGAAGGCCCCTTGTGAACGGTTGTGCATTAGACAACACTACTACTGATTTGAGCTCCCATGTACCTTGCGTATATCGGGAGACCCTAGTAGGATACCCTGAGCATCTGAGAAAATCCCTTTGGTCGTCTTGTGTGGAGCAATACACCGAAAACAACATTCAGGGAGACTGCTATGCACATACCCCTGAGGTATATCGCGAGTTGCACCTACTTGACAATCCTAGTGAGAGACCGGATATTCTGAACCCATCCTATCATTTAAGTCTGCTTGTGACCTTTATCTCTCCGAGGGTTTTGCTTACATGTTTTTCTCCTTTTTTGACCTATATTAGGTATCTTCAGCCACCACCATGGCTGAGAAACTCACAAGATGTCAATCTCATAGATTGCAGGTTTTATCTCCTGACTCTCCTCCTACCATGCAAGGACAAGGAGTAACCATGGAACAACTAGATTTTGCTAATGTTCTGGCAGGAACTGCCTTAGCTAGTGAAACCAGAGAATATTTCATTATTTACGCAAATCCTTTGGTTCAATTTCCTCCTGCAGTCGATGTTTCTGTACATCTGCCTTTGGAAGGCCATGTCGATACTCCTGCCTCACCAAATTATGGCTTGGATGCTCCTTTTTGGAGAACTTCTATGGGCCAATCTATTGCTGAATTTGTGTTTATTAGACTTTCACCAGGGAACCCTCCTTTGGGAGAGGAGGAATAGAGAATAATTAATGCATCTCTCGATTGAGCTCATAACTTTTCAGAGAGAGTAGAAAGAATCATTTCTCCACCTGTCCACAATACAAACCCTTGGCATTTAGCTAAAATTAAACCTTCTTCTGATGGTCATCCAACTTATGGTGAGAGTTTTCACAACCCATGGCCCGAAGGATATCGTTCACTAGCTCAATTGATAGCTCCTGTTGAATAAATTCCATTTCAAGGTAACCCAGGCCCAAATCACAACCCTACCATTTCAAATCCTGGACCCATTACTAGACCTTCCATACCTGTCATGGTTGGGGGGAAATCCTCAAATCAAGCAATGTCAATAAGTTCTCACGTCAGGGGGAAACCCCAAGCGCACGTTACATCATCTTTTATTGAATTTAATGCTAGTTTAGGACTAGTTGCAGCTATAGCACAACCTNCCCTAATACCAATGTCCCCCCCCCCCCCAATATAGTTCATGCCAACCCTTAGGGGTGCCACCTGTTAATAACCTAGCTTCTTGGGGATATACTTATCCAAGAACTCAGCCACCCACGGTAAATCAATTTTACCAACAACTGCCACCAGTGACTATTTATCCTGGAATTCCCTACCCTGGGAATGATTTTGTACCCTGGGGGAAACCAAATTGGTCAAATGTCCCATCATATGGAGGATATTTTGTTAATACTATTGGAGGATATGGTGGACCCCCCCACGAAGGACCATCGAGAGGACCTAGACGACCCGAAGGACCTGGTGGACCATTTGGAGGACCACCACTTGGAGGAACACCATTACCACCACCTGGAGGTGGAGGACCACCACCACCACCCCCTGGAGGACCACTACCACCAACACCGCCTCCTTCTAAAGGACCCCCTTCCTCAGGTGGCCCACCTCCCCCTGTAAATTCTAGAAATAAACAACCTTTTCAACAAACTTTGGGAGCATCATCCATACCCATCTATCAATCAACATATGGTCCTACTCGTCAGCAAATCCCCTATTAGTACTACCAGTATCCACAACCAAATCAACAACTACCATTTCTGGCTACTTTATATCTGCTAGACTTGTCAAGATTGATAAATGACCCAATCCATCATGACCCCTCTTGGCCCTGCCATTCCTGTAAAGATTCCTTCAGATATACCCAAGTTTGATGGTAAACCTGATGAATACCCAAAAAACCATGTGATGAAATTTCACTTATGGTGTTCATCCAATTCTTTAATGGACCGTTCAATCTGTCTAAGGATTTTTCAAAGAACCCTCATTGATATTTCCACAAAGTGGTATATTGAGTTACCACAACACTTTTTTGGGGACTTCAATGCTTTAGAAATTGATTGTTTAACACACTTTCAATTTCCAATTCAATATGAAATAGGTATAGACCTTTTGAATTTGCTTCAACAAACTACATCAACTCACATCTCTGATCATATCTATGAATGGAGATGAATATGAAGGTTAATTAAGACCCCCATTCCTGATGAGTTGCTCATTGATTGGTTTACAAAGTATTTACTTCCACCTATTGCTAGAGATGTTTCCATGGGAGGCATTGTTACTGAGGAGAAAGATATTAGCCACACTCAATACCTAGACTTGGTTTACTCTAGTCATGTACTATGTAGGATCTCATTCCCAATGCTCCTTGACCTACAACTGATCCATCAAGACCCACAACTAAACCAACTACTAATGGCATCCTTGGTTCAATTCAAACACAAACGACGATAAAATCGTCTAAGAAACAAAATCAAGCTTCCACTCTGTCAAATCAACCAACACCATCTACCAAACATGTACCCTCTCATGTTGCTTATGCTGAAGTAAACACGATCCAATCAAATGAATCTTCCAACGGAAAGAAAAAAAGAAAAAATAAATCTAATAATCAACAGGAAGGAAAAAAAACACAGAAATCAGATGTTGATTCAAAAGGTAAGTGAAAGGTAAAATATCCTTGTTTCATCTACGGAGGTGACCATTTTACAAAATAATTTCCTCGGCGTGAGGAATTTAGTAAGTTTTTGAAAGCTTCACCTACCCCAGTAGTCTTAAAAGACCCTTTCCCTTCCTAACAACAGTTAATTGGTCATAATTCCTTAAATAAAACTTTTTCCTCCACCGATGAAGTTCGCATGATGTCTAGTGAAACAGTTAATTTAAATACAAGAGCACACAGTTATAACCCTCCTCCAAAAAATAAATATGATGATATTCCATCTGAAAAACCCTCAACTTCCACACCTCCTCCTAATAATGGTCTTCATATTGTAAAACCTATACCAGAAGCAATTTTCCGTCTACCAAAGGGTACCCTACGTAAGTCCATAATCAATCCTAATGCTCGTGCTGCCCAATATTATAATATTGTTGAAGATTTGTCCCATGCACCCTGCGCTATGTCGGCTTTAGAGGCACTTCAAACCTTCCCAACTCAACGGAAAAACTTGCTTACTGCCCTTGGAGCTATGGATCTTGAGAATAGTAATATCATCACTTTCAAACTAGATGATTTCAAGACGAGACTCTCACATCAATTAGCTTTCTAGATTGCTACCAAGATTGTTGAAAAGGCCGTGTATGTTTTAACCTCTTCAGGTGAAGAGTTCTATCCAATGAAAATGTTTTTTGAAACACCAGGTTTCACTAATATGTTTACAGGCATGGTTTTTGTAATGTTGCATAAGTTTCCTTCAGAATTGACACTATGAGTGAGGATCGAAGACTGAGGATTGAGGACTATATTAGATGAAACCATAAATGTGAAGTGGTCTTCCCTATACTACTAAAACTACAGATCCCTTTGATTCATTTCCTAATGAATCATTGTTTCTCATTAGTACGACTGATCCATGGTATGTAGATATCATTTTGTATTTATAGACCTTACGATACCACCCTACAGCCTCTAGAGATGAATGTCGTCGCATCCACCACCAGGCCAAAAGCTATATTATTCTTAATGATACCCTATATCAGCGTGGTGTTGACTCTATCTTACGAAGTTTCCTTACACATGAAGAGGCTGAGATTGTTCTCAACGATTTCCATGCTGGAGCTTGTGGCGGTCATCTCTCTGGGTTGGCTACTGCCCAGAAAATCTTGCGTGCCGGGTATTTTTGGCCTTCTATTTTCAAAGATTGTATTGAAGCAATCAAGAAATTCCCACCATGTCAAATGTTTACTTCAAAGAAATGCACACATCCAACTCCGATTCATTCCATTGTAGCAGTTGTCCCCTTTTCTAAATGGGGCATAGACTTCATGCATTGTAGACCTACCTCAACTAGGGGGCATGACTACATTATTGTGGCTGTGCATTATTTTGCAAAATGGGCTGAGTAAATTCCCACATATGCCGAAGATGGTAAGACTGCTTCATTATTCTTATTTAACCATATCATTGCAAGATTCAGGATTCCTAGGGCCATTGTGACCGACCATGGGTTACATTTTCAAAACAAGATGATGGCATAGCTTAGTGTAAAATTAGGTTTTTTTCATGATAACTCTACACCATACTATCCTTAGGCCAATTTCCAGGTTGAGGAAATAAACAAAGTATTAAAAATGATGCTTCAGCGGATGGTAGTACAAGCCAAGTCAAATTGGCATTTACATCTCTTCTCTGCACTCTGGGCCTATAGGACTACTGTCAGAACTTCCACCAATTTTACACCCTTTCAACTAGTATACGGACTGGAAGCTACTCTCCCGATAGAATGTGAGATACCTTCTTTAAAACATGTTGTGGAACTATTAACCAACACCACTATAGATGAAGAAATATTCCTGTATCTAAACAAACTTGATGAAACTCAACTTGTTGCTTCCTTAGCTATTGAGGTACATAAACAAATAATGAAAGTCCAATATGATAGGACCGTCCAGCCTCATTCCTTCAGTGAAGGAGATCTGGTTTTGACCTACGATTAGAAACATGATAAGCTGGGGGCAGGAAAATTTGAGTCGATGTGGCAAGGGCCCTATATTGTCAATCAAGTTTTAGAGACGGGGGCATATGAATTGGTTGATTACGATGGGATACCTTTGTGAGAGCCCCGAAATGGGATCTACCTCAAAAGATACTATGCTTAGGTCATCTAGCATAGAGTCTTTGTAAATATTTTTTATAGTTTGTTGTGTGTCTTAAGCTTTGAGATGTGTGCCTTTTGTGTGATTTAAAATGTTTTTTTTCATAAAACCCTACTTATGCATGTCTTTTGTCTAATGGATAGATGACTTCCTTCATTGGTTTTGCTGATGGTGCTTATCGATATACACTTAACCTTGCATCAACGACTTGGGTAATATACTCTCCTACAAGTAAGCTGGTGAGTTCATGGGGTATTCTTTTAGGTCCCTCCACCAACAATCTAGTGGAATATCATGCCGTAATCGGATTGTTGATGGAATCCCTAGCTAATGATGTAAGGGAAATTAGGGTTTACCTAGACTCTGAACTAGTTATTTAGCAGCTTAACTAAGTCTACACCATTAGAAATCCCATGCTTCTTCGTACTTTACAAAGAGTTAGGTTGTTAGAGATGTATTTTGAGCAAGTTACATATCATCACATCCTGAGACACTTAAATGTTCTGGCAGATTCCCTAGCTAACTATGTCTTGGATTGGATTGGCATATTGCTCATACTTGAAAAGTCCATTTGAAAACATAAAAAAAATGTGTAAATTCATAAGTAGATAAATCATTCCACACATGACATTTTCCACACACAACTGTAAATATAAAATTTTGTCGTATATATAAAAGTTGTAGCACCAAGATACAAAATTTCAGCTGAAGCATCTCTAGCTTTCAGTGCCCGTTCAAGACCATAAACAGTTAAGAATATATATACATAGGGAAAAAATATGAAGCTTCGGATATTTTAGTAATACATATACAAAAAGTGAATATCAAGGCAGACTAATCCTCATGATGCTCATGGTAACATGCAATGTCTTGGGCCACTCTATGAATTAGTATGGAAAACCATGCGGAGACACCTGTGGTATGGCACTGATAACGCCTAGGAACCTCATCAGTGGTCATGTCAGGGATACCCACAGTCAAGTGTTGTAGGTTCTCATCTTCAGAGTGGTACACCATCATATTTTGGGTACATGCTCGCCTAGCAATAGGCGACATCCCAACCGGACGGACAGATCCAATGTCTGCATGAAAAACATTTTTATCTTAGTACTACAGAAAATAAAATAAAAAATGAAATTGATTGAACATTAAAAGAGGAAAGGACCAAATACTTACCTCTTCTTGGGATAATGAAGCAACAATGAGGTGGAATGCCCTTGCCAAATCACCAAAGGAACTCTTGCTCTCAAAGCCAACTTCCAAAAACTCACAAATGGTAAAAAACAAGTAGTAAAAATAACTTACCTATCCATTTTATTTATAGAATGTTTGGAATTTTCAAATATGCATTGTATTTTTAAATCCAAATTATTTTGGTAAAAGTGGGTTTTTATTTTTTACTTTCTATAGTTTTGAAAAAGTGGTTTTTAATGGTATTTTTTGAGTTTTTCAGGTGAACGTTGGGTCTGTTAACCCAAAAATCCCTCACTTAGCTCTCAATGGCCTACACCACCCAAGGACACCAGAGTCACAACTCTCATATCACTCCATTAGACCTTCCATTAGACCCCCACACCTCCAAAATAGCCTAAGGATGAAGAAAATGGGCTAAAACCCCCAAAAAAGAGCCCAAAATAGCCTCGAAGGAGCTAAAGCCCTCAAAAAGGGGCTAAAACCCTAAAAGGGTCTAAAGTTAGGGTGAAAGGGGATAAATCCATGACCAAGGGCTTAAAACCCTAAAACCCCTTGGAAACGCTATAAAAGGAGGGTGGGGGGTCACTCTCAAAACACTTCTCCCATTGCCTATTGTTATGCTGCTCGTGGATGCTTTGAGACCTTTGCCTCTCAAACCACCCACACTCCCTCTCCTCCATCTCCATCCCCATTGATCCATTGCTCCCCAACCAAGAGAGGCTCTTCCACAAGCTTGGGCATGGTGGCCCATTTCCACCAGAGAAGGTATACCATCTTTTATTTATGTTTCGTAGTTGTTTAATATGCTTTGCTTTCTAACCCTTTTCCCCATTTGCAGGTTTTGTTTTTATTTTTAACAATGTTTTGCAGGTTTTTCCATTGTAGCTTAGGTTTATTTTGTAGGTTTTGAAGGTGGAACCCTAACCCATGTTTGCAGAGGGATTCATCAACATTGCTTCTATTCCTCTTCTTGCTTAGATTAGCTTAGTGTTAGTTTACTATTATGTTATTTACATTTTCATTTTGTTTTTCTGCATTTACCATTAGCAAGAACCTACCCTCCTACCCTATAGGCAAAAGGGAGCCATTATTTCCCCTGTAGTAGGGAGAAATCCTTGCTACAGAACTGGCGACCATACCAGGTCGATCCCACAGGATCCCTGGGCCAAAATTTTAATTTTTCAAGTTTTTTCAATTTTACCCTAGTTTTCAAAATTTTCTTGTTAAATATGTCTTAGATTCAGTTTATTTATTGTTTTAGGTACTGCCGAAGCTTTTGCTAGGCAAAACCGAGTCATATTGACCACAGTACCAGTTACTGTCGGCCAGACATGACTCTGTCTCACCAAAAAACCCCAATCCGGAGCAAGGCGCTCTTATCGGGGAAAAAGGTGAGACTGGGGTGTACTTAATGGGAAAACAGGTGCATCCAGGGTGCACTTAATCCCCCAATAAGTGCGACTTCAGCCCAGAAACTTAGGTTGTGGCTGTTTCTGCATTATGTACGACTCCCTTGCTCATTTCTGAAAAAATCTCATGGCCCCCTCGCCAGATTTGGTCAGAAATGTGTAGCCTATCAAATAGAATTTGAATTTGAATTTAATAGACTATAAATTTCAGTTTTAGAGGACTTCTAGTGTGGCCCAGCCGCCTCTGTCCACCACAGCAAGTTAATTTCATTTCCTGTTTTCATTTTCTGCATTTTATTTCATGAACAATGTGTAAATGTTAAGTAAATCATTATGGATTAATAAAATGAACCTAGTCTAACTAAAATCAACTTAAAATCAATGATCTTGCTTCCCCTTCCTCCTCTACCCAGTCATCACCCTCTGAGGTATTCTGGGATATGACGAAGGGAAATCTTGTATAGATCTAGGCACTCCATGATATTGTTCCAAAACCATTAAAACCAGGTGACCTAGAAGGTAGAGGGGGTAGAGAAGGAGGGCTTCTCATGGTGCTAAGCGTCCTCCCTATTGACCAACCTAGCATCTGGAAGGTGACCTGAGGATCTACAGATGGGCTTAGTCCCATTGTGTTGAGAGCCCAACACCTTCTCTTGGTTGAAGATGAATATCACTGTGAGGTAGACATCTAGTTAGGCCAGCAAACGTTTAGGATTAGTCATTGTACTTGTTCACAATTTATGTTTATTTATGCTTGCATACACAACCACAATGACATGAAATATACCATGATGAATTCATAAACCATATTGCAGCAACCAAATACCATAAAATACACCCGTACCAACTAATTAACCCAACTCAGTTGATGATGGTGAGTAAGCCTTAAAATTTACTAATGTATGCTAAGTTCAAACAACTCTGCAATATTTGAGGACATAAGTCCCTGATTGCTTTAATTGTGGGAAGTACTTGGGCTCTTCCCAGAAACTCATTGTGAGGAGTACCACAAGAACCCCAAAGTAGCTGGCCGCTAAGCGGAATTGCCAAGAAAAATGGGCAACGACCCCTTCCGATTGAGTAGAAGCACTTGTGAGGAACAAGCCAAGCACTGTCTTCCAGTAGTCTTGGTGGTCGAGTGACCACCTGCAACCAATAGGAAGCCACTAAAACCGGGTTCCAAATATCATTACCACCAGTTTCACACATAAAATCAAGCACAATTGATCCTCCACACGCTTCCTCACGCCTAATAGGTGAACCAACACCATTCGGAACACTTGATCGGTACCGTCAAAGCCATTCTCAGTGATATCCCACACCATCAAAGGGCCACACAGCCTCTGATTCTAATTCAGACCTCCACACTACACCATCAAGCCCCATGGCTAGTGCGAAACCAGATCCATTTTTCGGCTTAACCTTAGCAAGTGGACCCATCTCCACAACACAACCTATCACCCACAACTTGGAAAGTGGCCCAAGCATAGTCATGTAGACTATCATCAGTCAGCTGCCACCACCTATAGTGACCAGCCAAGCTGGCCCACTTGCAACACATGGGGGTAGTGGTCCCTCCACACACACTGTCCCTCCTTCCACACAGGGGGGAAGTGGACCATCCACCTACATTGCCCCTACTGTCATACATGGGGGAAATTAACCTGCCACTCATACCGTCCCACCCACAACACTTGGGGGCATTGGCCCATCCACAATGGTCCCACCGCAACCTCCCCCAGCCATGCAAATGCACTATGCACCTGCAAACCCCACCACCATCGCAGCCCCATCCCACATCAACTTGGGATCGAATCTACCCTTCATGGATCATCTCAAATTTCCTGATTTGGCTAGATTAACAAATGACCCCATCTGCAACCAAGCTTTTTAGCCACCTATGCAAACTAAGCTGCCATCAGACATCCCCAATTTTGAAGGAAAAGCTGGGGAATGTCCCCAAAACCACATAAAGACATTCCATCTATGGTGCTCATCCAATAGCATTGTAGATGACTCCATCAGGTTGAGGCTATTCTAACACACCCTTACAAGTGCTGCGGCCAAATGGTACATTGAGCTGCCACAAGCCAAGTACCCCAACTTCAACTCCTTAGCCTTCATGTTCCTACAGTATTTCCAATTCCCTATCAGATATGATGAGGGGGTGGAGATCCTGCTATCCTGCTGCCAAAGCACTACCACTCACATAACTGACCATATCCACAAGTGGCAGCGATGCCGTAGCTTATGCAAAATCCAACTAGACAATAGGATCTTGTTGGATTGGTTCCTTAAGACTTTGCTCCCACCCATCGCAAAGGACGTCGCATCTGAACGTCCCCAATATAAAGAAGAGGCCATACTGAAGGCCCAACATTTTGACCTCATCTGTGCCCAGTCTGGATACCTATATACCATCATTCCAGACGCTCCCTATCCAAGTACCTCCTACTGCGACGCACTAGGGGCATCCCACGTTGCGGACGGCATCATAGGGTTGGTCTCCCAACAACCACATCCTCGACCGACACCACCTGCCATTACACCACAACCAAGCAACACTGCTAGTGCTTCTTACCAAAACCAAGACCCGTACTATGATAGAATGATGTCCCATTCCGGTGCAACAACTTCTTATGCACAACCTGCATCACCGCAGCAGGCTCAAGCCATGGCTTGGCCAACACAATAGTATGTGGGGAAAATTCCCACATTTGTGGCACCACCACCCCCACAAATATACTATGCACCACCAATGTAAGCCCCCACACCCAATCCACTCGCTCCATTGGGACAAGTGTTCACACAACAAAACCGTCCCAACCAGCTTGCCCCCAAAAATCAACAAGGGCAAGCTAGAAGCAACCGGCCCTGCAACCAAGGCAATAACCAACCGCAAGGAGGTAGTCAACAACCGAACCCTCCCAACAATGTTGCGGCAAACCGGCCAGCCCAAAACCCCCCATGACAAAATCCACCAATACTCAATGCCCCGTTGCGCACAAACCAACCATGTACACTCTGTGATGTCTATGGGCATTATATGTTTGAGTGTCCCCTCATGGCTCGCGCTAAGAAAGCCATTCAAAATGAGGCCCAATAGGCCGCGAATGCTGCCAATCAAGCCCAAGCCAACCAGGCACCACAAGGACCTCCCACCATGGTGCTTCAAAACCCACTACCAGTCCAAGGATTGGTGGCAACCACACCCCCTCCCCAACCCAACCCCAACAATCTGGGGGAACCTCCCACAACCGAAGCAGGTGCACATCACCTGCTAGCCATGACGACTGAGGAGGTCAACTTGCAAACTAGATGAAATTAGTACGGTACAACCACCGAACCTGCTGAATCATCAGCAGCATCCATGTCTAAGATAGTCAACCTTCCTCTTCAGTTACCCCGATTCCCACACCCCCCCATATGCAGAGTTGCCAATAATGCCACAGCTAGAGCTGTAGTCAACTATAGCATTATGGATGATTTGGCCCAAACGCCAACTGCCATGTCCGCTCTTGAGGTACTTAAAACGTACCCAACACAGCGGAAAGCCTTACTAGTTTCCCTAGGGGCACTAAACCCCTCCAAATCCAAGTTGATCACATTCAACACAGAGAAAGGAGAACCTCGCATGCCCTCCACTATCACCTTTCAAATCCTAGTGTCCATCCGAAATTTGATTGTGCACTGATGTATAGTGGATGAGGGGGAATCCACATGCGTCATTTCTACCTTGGTTTGGAAAAATCTTGGATCACCAATTCTGCAACCATCCTCCATGACTCTACGAGCTTAAGATGGACATCCCACTAAATCCTAAGGAATCCTCCCTCATGTCCCCATCACATTAGCCAGGAAGATAGTCCTGATTGACATCGAAGTCCTCAACGCTCAACTAGACTACAACCTCCTCCTCGGGAGGAGTTACATGTATGCCATGCAAGCCGTCGCGTCAACTGTCTTCCATCTCATGATGTTCCCCCATGAAGGGAATATTGTGACGGTTTACCAACTCACCTATCATGATCCGTAAGGGTTAATAGTGCCTGCCAACGTTATCCCTACCATCACCACCATTGAGCCGCAAGTGGCGACCACACATGATAACGTCATCCCTGCAACCAACACTATGGCTGAAAACACATCAGCCTCCCCACCTTTGAATGTGGGCCCTAGGTTGTTTACCGATCCCACAATGATGGCTCCTTTCCCGTTGGTGTCACCACCACCAACACAAAAGCAAACTGTGGACTTGTGCATGGTCTCATCTAGCACCGCTACACCCAAAAAGAAACCGCAACCGCAGACCCAACCACAACCACAACATCGTCTATAGCCACAACACCAATAGCAGCAGAAACATCACCCACAATAGCAACAGTATGCACAGCCGCAACCACAACCTCACCCCCACATGGAACCAGTAGGGAGTTATCTGGGCTAATCTCCAGTCCATACGATTCCCTTCCTCTTTCCCCCACCTGGTGTCATGAGCAAGCCGGTCATGGCCACCTTAAGCTTGCCCAACTTTATGTTGGGAATCCTGGTGTGGTATCTTGATCCACCAGCTCAACCAGCAATGCCTCAGGTTGTCTTAACCTCGGTGCAACCCATCACGGTCAGGTCTCACCCTTCACCCGGTTTGCACAAGCCAACCTCTACACCTATACTAGCACAACCCCAACCCAAAAGAGCAAGGGGCAAGAACACCAAAGCCACCGCAGAACCGTGACAAGTCCCACCTTGTGTTGTTTGCGAACAATAGGGCCATCCAACTCAGAATTGCCCTGAAATCCCAGTGACCCATGTGCATCTGAATTCCATGGATAGAAATGAAAACATCCCCATGGTTGAACTCCCAACTATGCCAGTAGTTAGGAACAAGGCATTGAGGACAAACCATGCTTGCACCCTTTGTATCTTGTATGGACATTACTCCCACCATTACCAATACCTGCCTGAATTTCGAATGGCTCTTGTTGACCTCCGTCAACATTCCCTTGAGTCTGAGACCACCTTGATCAAAGAATTTCACCCACCACCTCCTTCGTCAGACACCGTGTGCATCTACATGATGTCCAGTTCTGCAAACCCTCTTGTCTCCACCATCACCAACGGTCCATCAAACCTGTCTCTTCTATTGTTTCCCCAACCACAGCTGCAACCTCAGTTACTAGGGAAACATTGGGTTTCATTCCCACTCAACATGATTCTTTTCCTTTTCCTACCATCCGGTATCCTGAGTAAGTTTTCCTTGGCAACCATCAATCTACAAAATTTCACACTAGGAGATCTTGTGTGGTACCTTAAACCACCTACCCTACCTCTAAGGACCCAGGATGTGTTGACTCATGTCCATCCAATTGAGATGATGTTGCACCTACCTCCAGGTCCATCAAAGAATCCTCCCGTCTCTAGGCCTGCCCCTCTTCCTCCAACAGAGACTAGGGGAAATGCCACAAAAACCACAACCAATACCATTTACATGATCGCTAGCACCAGTTTCCCTTCCATCTCATCAGCTGTGGAAGATCCACCTGATCTATCTTGGCACCACTTACGAGATGACGGGGATATTTGTAAGACCACCTTCGGTTTTACCCCATTCCCTTTAAACCATAGTGTGGAATTGGTTCTTCACATAAAGACTAGATTTTGCCATCCTGCCTTGCCAATGACCTTCGTCTTGGCAAGGGGGCATACCTCTTTGCTGACTCAAATGGTTGACTCTTGAAGAAGCTACGCAATGGGCTCCACCTCAAGAGAGTCTATGCCTAATATAACCACTATGAGTCCCTTATAGCATAGTTTTTTTCCCTTTCTTGTTTTTCAATGTTTTTTAGCACAAGTTAGGGGCAACACCATCAGCTGCTAATCCAAAGTCACCCGGAACCAGTTTGAGACACCTCTCACACCTCTGGTCTCAAATTTCCATCTCCTAATGAGACCATCGTCTCATGTTTAACAGACCAATTTCAGGACCATTTCCCACAAGTCACCTTGATTTATGAGCCACAACATGATGATGCAAGTGTCTATGGACCTGTACTTGTATCACAGCTCGCGACCGCAACTCATGCGAGTTTTTTGGCCGCCTCCCATTAAGGAATGTAATTTTATTTTTATTTTTGTATTTATAATTGTCTTTTTCACCGTAACTTACGTGGACATCTGGACCATCGTCAACAAAACAATTTATTTTTCTTACACGTATTTGGCATATAAATGCCTCTAGACTTGTACTCATAGCGCATGTGGCCAAGAGCATCCACCACAACACACACACACACTCTCTTGACCTCTGTTTGAGAGCCACCTCGGCTTGTGTGCCTCTTCCACACTGACTCGCAGGCCTTTGCCACGATCTATCCCATGCATGTATTGGTATGTTTGAGAGCCTTCTACTCCATCCATACTGCATGGATGACCTTTGGACCTCTGTCCACCGTCCCGACATGGGGCACTGCATGTTCCACCATCGGTTGACCACATTGGAGTTTCATTTAAGCTCTTTTCTGACTCCTTAAAACAATGAAAATATTTCCGAGTGCAACTACTTCCTTTCCCACTCGCTAAAGTATATGAAAAGGTGTCTAAATCGTCTTGTTTATCTCCTTTTGCAGACCATGTAGACCATTTCATGAAAAGGACCTCCTTGGCACACTCAAGACAAGATTGTTCCCCTCTGCATACTTTTATGCTTTCTCAAGCAGAGGGGCCGCACTTTATGAAAAAGCTCACCACTGGTTGTCATTAAGCTCTTTTACATCCGTCTCAACAAGAAAAGATTGTCAAGCAAACTTGGTTTCATTCATGCTCATAAAAGTATATGAATGACCATCCAGTCAGTACAGGTTTAACCTTTTCTGGCCTGATTAGACTACCAACAATAAAGAAGTGTCTCATCCCCTATAGGATGGGCAAGCTCACCTATGTATAATTTTATGCTTTTTTGGGCACAAGGGACTACCAAAGAAAAAGAGCCCCCACTAGAGTCTTATTCGTCCTTTCAGACTCTCTAAAATTGAAAGCACCATCGAGCATTTACCTTCTCGGGCTCGCAAAAAATCCATGAGATCATACCACAATGGTGTCCCTAGACACCACCCCATAGAAAACCGTTTGGTAGCATCCCTACATTGGGTCGCCTTTGTTCAGAGTACTCTGTAATGTGTCTTCCTTGGATCCCATCGGTATCAAAAGTGTCCACCTCCTCCAAGTATTTCCCATCTGCAGTGACATTCCCAGTATTACAACTATGATCCCATTCCCTTGAGTCAATTTCATTTGCTGCCTGGTCCACCTTGTTGTCATACTCTGAACAAAGGAAGTTTGAGTCTCCCACTCCCCCCTGCCCTTGTCCAGTTCTTTCCCTTCCCTCCCCTCCCCCCCTCATTCAGTGAGTCAGTCCATAGATTGCTTCACACCTTTCGGTTTTATCCCTCGCACTGCTGGTGAAGGAAACATCATTGCCTTGGCTAGGGGAAGGTCTCCCTCTATCGATGCCAACACACATATTCCAGAATATAGACCCAAAGGTCCCTGTACCTTGGTTTCATTGACATCATTGATGAGTTCCTTGGACCACTTGATGGGAGTCCTTAGTGCCTCTTGGGATGGTTGTTTCTCACATGCTCGAATTCAACTCCATCATCGCACCGTTGATATTCATGCAGGGTTTGTTCCACACATTAATTGGTCAAAGACCCCAGATGTCACTCGAATCTAGCACATTGGTGAGTCCACTTGAGGGACCTAAACATGTTATGTCCCTTGTGATTTTTGGGTTGCGTTGGAGACAGTGATCTAAAGCCCCAACAGTGTTTCGATATACCTTTATGATTGATGCAGCATACTTGTACCACGGAGACTCTGACTCTCAATCAGCGAATCCACAAAGCTATGAACCAAATCTAGTAAACTGTCAGTCATGAAGATATAGCATTCCATGATAATTCCATGGATCCAATGTACCAAATCAGTATTGTATTCAGCCTCACATGGAGGAAACCATTATTGTAACATCAGTTGTATATGATCAGCTCTTGTATGTTAGAGCATAGATCAAATGATTATTTTGACATTGTCACGAGCATGGGAATGCCCGCCTCCTCCATATACATATCACACATTTATTATATCTCACCCATTGATGGGAACCAAATTAATACAAAAACCAAAATCCACCATGCCCTAGCCCCGGAAGCACCACCTCTACATAGCAAATCCTATGATGTCCATGGACCATACATTGAGCTCCTGCCCTCACACATCAGGGGGCAATCTGTTAACCCAAAAATCCCCCACTTAGCTCTCAATGGCCTACACCACCCAAGGACACCATCTCACAACTGTCATATCACTCCATTAGACCTTCCATTAGACCCCCACACCTCCAAAATAGCCTAAGGATGAAGAAAAAGGGCTAAAAACCCCAAAA
This sequence comes from Pseudotsuga menziesii, assembly GCA_001517045.1. NCBI lineage: Eukaryota > Viridiplantae > Streptophyta > Pinopsida > Pinales > Pinaceae > Pseudotsuga > Pseudotsuga menziesii. The sequence goes on along the minus strand of LPNX011131649.1, from coordinate 91,309 downwards.
AGGAGCCCAAAATATCCCCTTAGGAGCTAAAGCTCTCAAAAAGGGGCTAAATCTATGGCGAAAGGGGCTAAAATCCCAAAAAAGGGGCTAAGGCCCTGACCAAGGGCTTAAAACCCTGAAACCCCTTGGAAAAGCTATAAAAGGAGGGTGGGGGTCACTCTCAAAACACTTCTCCCATTGCCTATTGTTACACTGCCCATGGATGCTTTGAGACCTTTACCTCTCAAACCACCCGCACTCCCTCTCCTCCATCTCCATCCCCATTGAGCCATTGCTCCCCAACCAAGAGAGGTTCTTCCAAAAGCTTGGGCATGGTGGCCCATTTCCACCAGAGAAGGTATACCATGTTTTATTTATGTTTCTTAGTTGTTTAATATGCTTTTCTTTCTAACCCTTTTCCCCATTTGCAGGTTTTGTTTTTCTTTTTAACATTTTTTCACAGGTTTTTCCATTATAGCTTAGGTTTATTTTGCAGGTTTTGAAGGTGGAACCCTAACCCGTTTTTGCAAAGGGGTTCATCAACATTGCTTCTATTCCTCTTCTTGCTTAGATTAGCTTAGTGTTAGTTTACTATTCTGTTATTTACATTTCTGTTTCATTTTTCTGCATTTACCATTAGCAGGAACCTACCCTCCTACCCTATAGGTAGAAGGGAGCCATCCCTGCCCCTGTAGCAGGGAGAAATCCTTGCTATAGGATCATGGTTACGATTTAAGATGTTTTTGTCTTTTTCGAGCTTAGAGAAAAACTGAAAAAGTACTGAGCATTGTTTACACTTTTTACATGCTCATTAAAATTCCAGTAGAAAGGTGTCGAGTATATTTTTCACTTTTTTAGACTCGTAAAAAATGAATTATGAAAAAGGAACCTAGTTCGGGAGTTATATTTAAGCTCTTTTCAATCTCCTCAAAACACAAAAAAATTTCCAAGTGAACTCGTTGCATTCTCGCTTGTAAAATAATCAGAACGGTCGACCAGTCAGGGGTAGGTTATCTCTTTTTTGGATTGATTGGCCTTATTTATGAAAAAGGACCTTTTGGAGTTTTCTTAGTCATTTCAGACTCTCTAAACATGAAATGACAAATTAGTTTTCTTTCCTCTGACTCACAAAATTACACGACGAAAGACCCTATTTGGGATCAAACCCCTCCTTTCTTAGGTTCGTGAAAAATATGAGATTGGACTCATCACTTGATGAGTTTCAAGGAGAGTTTGTTACCCTCTTTGGACTCGCAAAAATGAAAAAGAGGCACTCACCTTTAGAGGTGGGGAAATTAAAGGAAAGGGGAATGGTTTTCATTTTTTTTATATGGCAGTACTCTACATTCCACCTTTGAACATGGCAACTGTTTGCATTTGCATATCTGAACAGTTGAGCTTTTAGCTTGTCTTCAAGTCGATCCAATTTTGTGAGTCACCTAACTCCTTTGAGTCAATTCAAAGAATTCTCTATCAAATTCCTTGCATTACACCTGGTTCTATTCTTGTTTAAGCTGAATCTACCAAGTCATGTGTCATGCCGTCAAATTGTTCAAAGGATGTCTCTCCTAGAATCATCACTCATCAGTAAATTTGCTTGTCCTTAAGATTCAATCATTGTCTAATTTAGTCTATTACTTCAAATCAAATATTGTTCCTAGTTTCATGTCACTGATGTGGGAATCATTATGGCCCTCCTGTGACAAGTCTATTCCTATCGACTTCAAATCATTATCCAGGAATTAGACCTAGAAACCTAGACAGTACCATGGGTCTGCATGCCTCAATGGAAGGTTACCTCACTTTCGACATGAGTTTACATCATTTACTCTTTATTGAAATATCTCATTGAGTGTTCGACTTCAAGTTCTTTATTCACATTCGATAGTATGTACGGAGATACCTTGGGTATCATTGACATTAATGATGATCACCCTCACAGTTGTTAACAGTTTACATCATTGACTGGTAATCAAGTGGTTTCTATCATGTTCGACATCAAGACATTGTAATCACATGCTTAGATTTGTATTGTTTGGACATCGCAATGAAGACCCTGAGTAATGAGGTTTTCTCATTATTACCTATGCTCATGTTGCGTTTGGAGATTAGTTATGGTCATGAAATGGATCCACATTGTATGTTTGATGGTTATGTTTTATATATAAAATTGAGATGCATATATCTACTATGTATATCTTGTAGCTATGTCTGATTTCTTGTATCAATTATTCATGGATCTACAGTGTATCATTGGTATCCATGACATAGTCAGCATCATAGATCTGCAGTGTATTGGTCCACAACTATGATTGGGTTGGATAAAGTCAATTACTAGTCCATGAGTCTATCTCTCTTTTCCTTTTTATCAGACAGAAAACTTTGCAAAGTATTTCACCTATCACCTTCTTCTAGATCCATACTTTGGGGGGCATTCTATTGCACCTAGAAATCTCACACTACTTTTAGCCTTCAGAAGAAATTCATGTTTCTTGTTAACCTCCCAGAAAGCCTAGTCTAGGTCACCTTGGAAAATTTTTCCCCTGATCTAGAAGGGACGGTGCTTCCTTGTATTTTGCACAAAGCATTGGCGATGCCTGCCTCAGTTGAGAAAAAGGTGAAGTTTTCCCTCTTTTTTGGAAAAAACCCTAGGTCAACGCTCCTCTCAGTTTGTCTAAGAGTGCTGGTGGTCAGTAAAAAGGAAAAAAAAAAAAGATGTTTCTAGAATATTTCATACAGGATCCTTCATGGAATTAGTTCCTATATTCCTGGTAGAGGTGGCATTCACCTCCCTCACCTATAGGGATCTCATTCTATCCTTTTTTCAATTCATCCCATGGGTTCTAGGCCTATAAAAGAAACCTTCATGAGGAGAGTGGAGGAGGCTAGAAAAAGCATCCTTATGCTGCTAGTTTGAAGTCTGAATGAGAGGCAAAGTAGAGGTAGCATGTGTTTAGAGAGGTCTTCGTAGTCATAGGATATTGTAGACATTCTTGATTGAGATATAAGCCATCGACATCAAGGCTTTTGGTTGTACTTCATTCTCATCCATATATTAATACAAAGACATTTTTTTTCATGTATTTGATTGTAGTGTTTGCAATTAAATATTATTGGATTCCTTGATCACCAATATGGATATTCAATTATCATGATGCTCTCATCCCTTTTGTTTGTTTTGTGATCTCTTTTGCAGGTACTGAACCGTTGCAAGGACTTTTTGGAGAGAAGATAAAAGGATCCAAGTTTGAGGCATAATGTGTTTTATGTTAATTGATTAATTATTCAAGGAAAGGATATGTTGTTGTGTCTTTTTGTTTTGTAGTTGTGTCTTACATTATAGAGGAACAAGCAGCGTCCACACTGGTTGAGAAGTCCTATAAACACAAGGAAGTATGTGTAAGATAACGACACTCGGGGGAAGGTCTCCTCCTAGCAAAGCGGTGATCAAGTTGCAAAGGATAAGTAGAAGGCTCTTCTTAGCTATACATGAGACAAAATTGGGCTATATGGATTATATATCTGAATCAGAGAACTGATATAAAGCTCAATACGGCAAGAAAAAATAATGAAATGAAATTACAACTTGATATATATAAGGGAGTCCTTATGGGGAAAATCCAACATAAAGTTGAAGAGGAGTATGAAGCTCTTGCTCAAGGACATGGCGAGACTAAAAAGGGACTCCCACAACCTGAAGGAGGCAACTCAGCATGGGAACCAAATGCAAAAAAGGATCTAACTAGGGCACCCATGTACATGAAATATATACCATTCACACAATACCACTTCTAACAGCAGCATGAAGGTTTTGTGATATTGTAACACCCCGATTTTGACCCTATTAACACTCAGAATGTACCCATGTCATGAAAGGTAAATCCCAAGGTAACATCAGAACCACTTTAGACTGTATTTATGAGCTAATATAGTCAGAGAGGTATCTATCACTATTTACAAAATTTTCATACTCAAGATATTCAATCAAAGACAGTCAAAAGGTTAGACTTCTGAATAGAACAAGTTTGTTTTTATAAACTTTGGTGAGACAATCATGGAGAAGACCATTGAGCAATGAAGTCAACAATCAGGTCTGAAGTAGGTTTCAGGAGGTAGCAATCCTGAAGGTTTATGGATAGAGGCAAGGTAGACACCCTTTCCTCAATATGAAGGTATTAGCAGGTTGATTAGCAGACATAAGGAGACAACCCATCAAACAAAGCACCTGACTAGGGTGAATTCTACAAGACTTTAGAAGAAAATGTTGTGAAAATGCTTGAAACAATGAACCTAGAGCATGCAAGATGAATTATGGCCCATATACACTAATGCTCAAGCATGAAAACAAATACAAAATGGAGTGGAAAACAAGATAAAGAATTACGTAAAGAAAATACTTATTGAAGAAAAATATGGCATAGGAATCTCTTCCATGAGAGGTTTAACGTTCCTCCTCTGCAAATTTCATTCATCTACTGAAAAATTGAAACCCATTTACAATGAAGAGCCTCTCCGCTCTTGAAAACCCAACCCTTCTCCCCTCATGGTTGAAATTACTTAAAAACTAAAGAACCAACTTCTAACAAACTCTAACGTGGTATATTTACCACGATTTACATAAAACAGAAATAAAATGTGAACTGCCGAAAAATAGGCTTAAAATCCCCTCCTTAATATCTCTAATGTGACATATGTGCAAAACTTGAACAAGGTTTTTGTAATTGGTCACGTTCCCAACAAAACCCGTGTCTTTTTTTCCTTTGATTCAGCTCCATCTCCTCAGGATCTGATTTTAAAACTGATGACTCATATAGTAAACTTGTAAATTTCTAGAAAAATATTCGGCGAATATATTTTAAATTATCCCAACCTATGATACCTATATAAAAACTAAAGGTTATTTTTTAATATAGGCAAATTATGAAGAAAAACCTCTCTCAGTTTCATAAAATTCAACTCCATTTGGCTGAAACAATTCTTTGAATTTGATGGATAAAACAGTCTTTTAAAAACCTGAACAATTTCCCTCTGAAGATGACTTTGAATCTCCCAAAACATATACATGTGTGAAAACAGAGACAAGCTATTGTATATGGGTATGTTATAAAGAAAAAATCTCTTAGTTTCTAAAATTTCTTCTTCATTTGGCATAAACAGATGTTTGAAGTTGATGACTCAAACAGTCATTTGTAGGGAAAAAACTCGGTGGGTTCCTTCAAGAAATGCATGTAAATGCTCTTTATGATAAATATGCTATCTGAAAATTGTCATCACCAGACTCTAACAAAGTGTAGAACCATGCATGATTAATGGTGAATTGATGCCCAGTTTATCCTTAACATGCTAAGTATTCACCTCTAGTGATATAGGTTCCTTTGAACATACATGACACGATATACTAGGTTTCAATTTGAAAGAATGGGATAAAAACACATGTTTTTATTCACCCACTATATAAAATTATGCCCAATTTTGAAACATTAACTAAACAATACTTTCACCCAGTGCAAAGTTTTACAACCATCAATTTTCTTTTACAATTCAACACGTGCCCTAAGCTTCCCACCATTTAAAATTCCGCTAATTGAAAATTTGACTTACCTCATGCAAGTTCACAATGCATAATTTTCCTCATCCATGGATTTGATTAGCAGGGTGATGGATGTTGGACACGAGTTTTCAATTTGACCATGAGCAGGTTTATTTCATGAATTTAAAAATGTAGTTTCTCCGTGCAAGTTGATATCGCAGAATTTGTTTTGGTCGTTGGATGACTATGATTATCATCTGATCCGTTCATTTTCCATTTTATTTGTAGAAATGTGTTATATTTCCTTGGTCAGTGATATTTCTATGTCATAATTTTTCTCCTTGCACATGTTTTAAAATAGCCTCCATTCCTACATTGGTAAGCAGTCTATAAGCCAATTCCAAATTATTCAAGTGAGACATGTGCTCAGCAATAGCAATGGCCTCGTTATCCCTTAGAGATTGACCAAGAGTGCCCTGTGGGTGTACATTTCTGCTGAAATGTGTGAGGGCCTTGCAATGTTTCCCTAGTGCCTCCACTTAAGTGGAAGTTATCTTCTTACGACAACTAATATCCAGTTATGTTACGGTTTCTAGTTTCTGAGCCATTTGGATAGCTACGACATCTATCACATCACTCATAGGTATGCGTAGAATATGAAGACTATGGACATGTCTAGCAATGAAGGCGAAGATTGTGTCATTTATCAATATAGACACCTCTAATTTGTGCATCGACCCTCAACTCCTAGAACAAAATTTTCTTGAAATTTGGGGTAAGAGCATCTGGGATAAGCTCTTCCCATGGATGATTGCCTCCTTCTATAATGTCCTGCATCTTCAAATAATCCTCACTAATACTATTATAGAACAAAAACACCACCGCCTCACCATGATTTAATTATTTAATTGATGGCTTCCTATGCAATTTTTCTACTTTTACAAATGAACCCCCCAAAAACCAATGAACCAAGTCCAATGATCAGCATTGATATTCTGACAACAATGTTTTTAATTTACATCTATGTATAATTCTGCTCAGATAACCGAAAATCAATCTATATATTTTTACCATTGGGATATTCAGGTAATATATACATTTTATATATCTATGAAAGGTGAAAATGGTACATCAAATGTCTTCTCATGTGAAGCGTCTTCTGCAAGTGACCTTGCTTGAAATAAGTGAATGGTGTCAAGATTTAAATCCATGCCACTCCCATAAGTGACCACTAACATATAACAAGCTTTGAGATGCAACTAACTTCTAGACATATGGAATAAAAAAATCTTATGGGTGAAGTTCCTGCTCATAGGTGAGCTTTAACTGGGTAAACATCTTCATCCCTTCACCCTCCATGACCAACTATTAGAAACTATGACCTGAATAAAATTTTCTACTGACCATTCCCATCTATATGTTGAGCATCAATATGACTGTTGAACCAATTTGTTGGGCTATAGGGCAGACCCAGGGTTTATACTTTAACTTTGCACCAACAAAAAGACCCATAGTGTTGGCCCTTTCGGCAACAACCTGTGAACAGGTTGCAGTCTCACCCGAAACAGCTATGGGGTGCCGTAGAATCAGGTTTCTGCAAGTAGAAGAGGGATATTAATGTACCTTTAGCCTTAACAACAAATATTTATAATAAATAGAGCTTCGATATTCACTTAATTAGCTTCGCAGTTAGATAAAAGACTTTTCTTGCTTAACCCTTAACTAGGATTTCACAGCGAAGTTAATATTTAACAGTTATCTTACTTTAGCATTCACCTACTTATCAAAAGAATCAAAACATAACAGAAACCACACAAAAGAACCACAACAAAAAATATAATATAACGTGGTTCACCCCCAGTGTAGGGGCTATGTCCACAAAACTGTGCTTTCATTCCACTCTTACAAAACAACAGTTATGATCTGCACACTCAGTACCAGATCTTTCTGTCAAGTCTAACTGTGCACTTAGCTGCAGTTCCTTTCTTACAAACACCAAGCTGCACACTTAGATGCAGTTCCTTCTTACAAAAACCCTCTTCGTACACAGCTGCAGAGGTCGTCCACGCACACAGCTGGGACTTAAACTTCTTACAAAAACCCTCTGTGCACATAGCTGCAAAGGTCATCCACACACATAGCTGGGAATTAACCTTAAAACCAAAAAATAGATCTAACTTCTTCACATCATATGATCCTCATTTCATTAGATACCCTTGACATATTTACATGAGTGCCTATTTATACAAGTGCACTATTACAAAATCATGGGCTTACACCCGAAATTTATGGACAATTACAAAAAAAGAGGGCTTTGACTCAACCCCGACACCCCTAAGACTATTTTGAGTCACAACTCCGCTTACAAGCTTCCACAAAAACCATGAAGTTACCAAAATTAAGGACCGTTAAGGTGCGTGCCACAACAGGCCCCTAAGACTCACTAGTGTCCCGTCTCGGGTCACTTTGCTACTTGTTTGGTGGGAGAATCTTGTTGGCGAAGATAGTAAACTGCTGTCGGCTTCTTGCTCTTTCTCTACTAGATCCTTTTGCACTCTGTCGAGTTCCATATCCGTCTCCATCTCTGTAACCATCATCTTTAATTTTCCTTCCCTCCTGCTCCCTTATATGCCTGTCATCATCGTCATCCCTTTTGATACTTCTACCATAGCCCTGGATTGCTCTATCCTTCCTCCTTTCATCCTTAGTAGAATGCCTTTGTTCTTTGTATCTTTCTTCGTTTTGCTGAGAGTCAATTTCTGCCTTAAACTTCCTTCCGGTAGATCATGTCTAGCTTGGTTGACTCGGTGCTGGGGGAGCAGCTACAGGTGGTTTGCGCATAAGGTTCTGTAGACCCCTCTGTTCGAACTCTCTCAACAATTCCTGGACTTTGCGATCAGCTGATATGGAATGAAAATTGCACAATGAGACATTCACAGGTCTGAGTGACTTCTTATCGAATCCAATGACCATTCTTACCATAAATGTGCATTGAAGACACCAAATATGACATAGGTCTTGTCTAAATGGCACTAGATTCCCCAAAATCCCATCATTATAGGTAGTTAATGTTGTTAATGTAACGGCGCCACCAAACCTACTTTTTCCCAACGATTGCATTTTAAGCTTCGACACACCTTTCTTCTTTGGCACAATCCGTAACTCTGGCTGTGCCCCAATAAGGGTCTTTGAAATAGTACATACCTTTGACACATCCTGACACCATGATAGAATTTCTTCGATAGCCTCAAGGGTCACTTTGCTCACCATTTCTTCATCCCAATAATCTCCAATGGTAGCGTAGTTAGGATTTTCTTCTGATCCAATGTTTACTTGCCTTGTTTTCAAGGGATGAGTCACTTCAGGTGCTTTGACTGTTGGTCCATGTACTTCATAGTGTCCTTCTGACTCATGAATGTTAATATTGTGCAGGTATTCATCCTTGTCAATTGCGAGGTTATAACATTCTACTGCATTAGCTTCTTGTTCCTTCCAATCAGGTTGGTGCTTTGCTATTTCTTTATCATCAAACACCTTAGTATGGATCAACCTAATAGCTGCGTCCAAAGCAGGACAAACCTCATTAATAGAAAATGTCAGCACAAAACTATAAACAAGACTATCCCAACTTATAGTACCATGGCGAAGCTCCACCTCCGCATACCAATTCTTTGCTATAGGTTCCAGAGTGTGCACAAACCTATGTACCCATTCTTCACAAGGTACATGCTTCCATGCTTCGTAACATTGCTCCAAATGTTCCTAAGGGCTAGTATTACCATTAAATCTGCTTCGCACCTCCTGAGGTCAATCCTTGAATCTCAGGCGAAGGGACTTTTGACAAGCTTCCCAACTATGAATGTGCTTTTTATGACCATTCCACCATCTAGCAGCTGTGGCTCTAAATACTGAATCTAGAGTCTCCATTTTCTATGAATCTGGTACCTGCTCTGAAAATTGCAAAATAAAATCTTCAGGGTCTGTCAAGCCATCAAAAATAGGTAAGACTCTTGTCTGTGAGCCAAGCCATCTGAGAGACTTGGTAATTCTTGCTTATCGATGTCCATTTAGTTCATAAAGTCTATTCTACCAATTCTCTAAGCCTTCATCTGAATCAATCATGCAAGAACTATCACACTTCCAGTCCATTATACCTTCAGTAGTGGGGTTAACATAGTCTTCTTCTCTAGCTGTGGTGTTATAAATATGATCTAAGACATCTTGATCTTCATCTTTAACTGGCTCTGTATACCTTTCTCCTTGAGAAGGGTCCAATGGTACTATGACTCTCAAGCCTTTACCTTCAAAAGTCATCTACCTGCTCTTAAGGTTGATTACTATAGAATTCTCTATTGCCCATTCAATTCCTAGCAACACTGGATAGGGGTTGCTATCATCAATTATTTCAATGACTTCAAAATATTCTAAGGTACTAACTCCATCAATGTCTACTGGGACACTAGGGAATCTTCCTAGGGGCACAATCTTCTGCTGATTGGCTAATCTCAACTGTATAGGGGACCATTCAAGGGTAGGTTTTCCCATTTGTTCCCATGTCTTCTTAGTTAAGACATTTACTTCTAATCCTAGGTCTAAAATGATATCGGTCGTGTCATACTCTCGTATCTGAGCATGCAATCTCATTTCTCTTCTAGTCCTTCTAACTCTATTAACAATTTTTTATTTACCAGAGCTTCGCTGAGGCTCGCAAGAAGCAATAACTTTCTGTAACTCATTTAGAGCATTCTAATTTCGTAAGAGCTTCATACAACTCTGTAAAAATGACGACAGTGTACTTACTTTATCCATCGAAGCTTCTTGAGACTGTAACTGTTGTTGATACTGTTGCACAGGTGCTACTGATGTGCTCAGATCAACAAAGTCTTTTCTAGCTTCCATAAATGTTTCTTTTTCCCTTCCCACATTGAAGGTTGGAACTTTCTCTGGGGTCTTACGAACCCAAGCCTTGTGAGGCTGTTTCTCCTTCTTCTGCACTTGCGTCGTAGCTCCACTCCTTGTAACAACGTTAATGGCTAGGACAGGTCTTTTTTCTACAGCAATCATCTGAATATTTTGAGTAGGAGCGCCATTTCTTTCTTGTATTTTAGTATCAGCTGTGGGCATTGCTCAATAACATGATCTACCACTCTGCAATATCGGCATGTCGTAGTTGGGTTCCAACAGTATCTAGCTAGATGTCCTACCTGATTACAATTATAGCACACAACCTAGCCGCGACCTCGACCTCCAAAAGTACCTCGACCTGATGTACTACCACGGTAACCATATCCATCATTTCCTTGTGCATCATTTTGTACCCGATAAGCATCATAGGTTCGCTTTCTCATAAGTTCAAAGCTGCGACATTCCTCTTCATTGTGTCCTACTGATTTACAGAACTTGCAATAAGGATTGTTGGGAACTTGAACATATCTCTGCAGCAGATAGCAGTCTTCAGGTCAATGCTGGCCAGTTGTTCTACAGATCTCACAATATAGAACATTAGGGTTAAATGGGTATGGCGCACCAGTATTCAGGTAATTTCTTAACGCAAGAAATTGTTCCTTGTCATGACCTTCTGTCCAACATTGTGTACACCAAACCTCTTCACGAATAGATTTCCTTTTCTTCATTTCGTGAAGCTCCAAATCCATTTCTGCCAACTATGCTTGTATTTGGGCTATGCCAATATTATCTTCAAGAGGAGTTGTTTCAAGCTTCATAGCAATCTCCAAAGCCTCTTGCTGATCAACAACCTTCTGTTGCATAAGTGGAGACCTGATATGAGGCAATAATGCTACAATGAACCACTCTTTATGCTAAAACTGACTTGATCCAACAAGACCTTGAACCTTTGATCAAAGTCCCACACTGATTCACCTCGCCTCTGCTGAATCTCTTTCAGTTCAGTTATACACTGTGACTTTGATTTAGGCTTATTGAACTCTTTGATCATTACTACTTTAATATTAGCCAAGACATGGTTCTGAGTACAGGAAAACTTCATCAACCAGGTCAAATCTCGGTCTCTAAAAGAAGTAACCAGCTGCGCTCTTCTTATATCTTGATCCAAAATGTTCTTAGCAGTCCACACAGCTTCGCATAAAAACCAAAACTATTATGGATCCTCTGTTCTAGTTCCTTTGAAGACTGGGAGCTTGATATCATAAGTCATATGGGCCATAGTGGATCGAGGGGGGGAAGAACTTACTGGGGTAGACTGACCTGCAATAGGAATACTCGGGCTAGGGTTACTTTCAGGCTGCGATGGGTTCTCAGGGGTAACAGATCTTCGCAATGGAGTTATAGGAGGGTTTCTAATAGAAGGTGTTTCTTCAAATTCAGGGTCTTCTGGACTTAATGGCATATACTCGGTATTCTAGCCTAGGGTATAGGATTCTAGGTTTCTCTTGTATCTTTTATCGCTTCACAGCAAACCACTTTGCTCATCGAACTCACTTTCACTTCCAAACATAGGTTAGTAACAACAATTCTAGAAATATGATTCTCAGACTGAATGAATTCAAGTACTTACCCCTTGTTCCTTTGAAAAATTGTTGTTCAGCTTCGCTAAAAGAGGTACTTGTGTCGATGGCAAACTCTATCACAAATGCTTCAAGGGTTCACGTTGTCCAGAAATCAACAGCTCACGATATCACGTTGTTCACCCTTTTCAATATATTAACTCTTGGTGGGGTCCAGTCATGAAACTGATCTTCTTGGAAGTTCATCCTTCTATCTGTCAACCTTTTCAAGAATTCATCTGAGCTAAGACGAGGATCCTTATTTTCTTGTTCCGCAAATTTCAGATAGTTCTCTTCGATCCAGTCGCTGATTTATTTCACTGAGGGCCTCCAAAACATAACCCTCTAGGTACGACGTAAATTCCTCTTGAGCAAATACTGTTCAACCGGAAACGGAACCAATTTGTTGGGATATAGGGCAGACTTGGGGTTTATACTTTAAATTTGCACCAACAAAAAGACCCACAATGTTGGCCCTTTCGGCAACAACCTGCGAACAAGTTGCATTCTCACCCGAAACAGCTATGGGGTGCCGCAGAATCAGGTTTCTGCAAGTAGAAGAGGGATATTACTGTACCTTTATCCTTAACAACAAATATTTATACTAAATAGAGCTTCGATATTCACTTAATTAGCTTCGTAGTTAGATAAAAGACTTTTCTTTCTTAACCCTTAACTGAGAATTCACAGCGAAGTTAATATTTAACAGTTATTTTACTTTAGCATTCACCTACTTATCAAAAGCATCAAAACATAATAGAAACCACACAAAAGAACCACAACACAAGATATAATGTGGTTCACCCCCAGTGTAGGGGCTACGTCCACAAAACTGTGCTTTTATTCCACTCTTACAAAACAACAGTTATGATCTGCGCACTCAACAGCAGATCCATCCTTCAAGTCTAACTGCACACTTAGCTGCAGTTCCTTTCTTACAAACACCAAGCTGCGCACTTAGCTGCAGTTCCTTCTTACAAAAACCCTCTGCGCACACAGCTGTAGAGGTCGTCCACGCACACAGCTAGGACTTAACCTTCTTACAAAAACCCTCTATGTACACAGCTGCAGAGGTCATCCATGCACACAGCTGGGACTTAACCTTAAAACCCAAAAATATATCTCACTTCTTCACATCATATGATCCTCATTTCATTAGATACTCTTGAGATCTTTACATGAGTGCCTATTTATACAAGTGCACTATTACAAAATCATGTGCTTACACTCGAAATTTATGGACAATTACAAAAAAAGAGGGCTTTGACTCAACCCTGACACCCCTAAGACTATTTTGAGTTGCAACTCTGCTTACAAGCTTCCACAAAAACCACGGAGTTACCAAAATTAAGTATCGTTAAGGTGCGCGCCCCAACAATGCCACTCCCATAAGTGACCACTAACATATAACAAGCTTTGAGATGCAACTAACTTCTAGACATATGGAATAAAAAAATCTTCTGGGTGAAGTTCCTGCTCATAAGTGAGCTTTAACTGGGTAAACATCTTCATCCCTTCACCCTCCATGACCAATTATTAGAAACTATGACCTGAATAAATTTTTCTACTAACCATTCCCATCTATATGTTGAGCATCAATATGACTATTGAAAAATACAGTACTGTATAAATATTCTCCTCTAGTCCATAAAATCGTGGGTGGTCCTTGAGTGGCCTGAAGAGCTCCTGTCTATGCAATATGGTGTATACAACCTCTGGATTTCGAGGAAAAATATATGTAAGAATAGCATTGAAAGATGAATCTTGACTAAGTATTAAAAGAATTTACATGTTTTGCAGTAAACCAATATGCCACATGCACCAATTAACTGAATTTTCATTTGTTTATAAACCCCAATAGTTTCATTATATATCAAGGAACAATAAAGGTAATGAGACTTGATGCTTGGATTGTACATGGTGCGCTTTGAGATGTTGCAATGGCTGGGCCACATGCGACCATTGTATCCTGGGTGATGAGCAGTCTCGGCCTTGAACCAATTTTTATAAACACTTCTTTTATCATCTTAATGATAAAAAATAAACTTGGATAAAATATAAAAACTTGACTTATAAATCCAAAATTTATATATAAAAACCAATGTTTATAAGTTTTATTAAAAATGAATAAAATCTTTTTTAATTCACAGGAAGTAGTTTTTGTTTTGCTCAAAAATTCTAACCTTTTTCTTGCGAACCTGGGGAATTTTATGCATTATTCAACCGAGTAGAAACATTGAAATTTTTGAAATTACCAATATAATTTTAAAATTTATATGGTGACAATGCAAACATCAGCAAAAATTACCAGTGCTAACAACTGGCTCCACTAGGGATGTTATCCTCCCTACGAGGTAGCAAAGAACCCGTAGAACAGTTTCCAAATCCATTGGGTTTCGCCCAAATATTTATCTGAAATTCTCAACCTGTTATAACATATAAACTTCAACTAAAAACATTCTACGAACAAGTCCCACTCTATGAACCTATCACCTAGCCATACTCTGAAGACTGAAATCAGCTGTAACTGTAGACCTTAACCTGTAACTGAACTGCACTAGAAACTGAAACTAAACTAAAGACTATTGTAGCTTCCCCGACCCTCTGACCGGCGAAGAGGACGCTACCTAACAATAAAAAACCTCCAGGAAACTAGCCCCATGGACAAGAACATGCATATAATGCTAAAATAAAATGGTTAAAACATAAAACATGCTAATATGCATAGTTACTCAACATACACAGCAGAAGCAAACATACATTCAGGCATTCAACATGTTCATCATAGTTCATTAGACATCAAATATAATTGCAGGAAATAATACTCATCTTATAAAGAATTCATCCCATAACGAGCTATGTCGCTGCAATGTTCCACCCAACCATAGGCCAGCATGCTCATCAATCTCTCAGCAACACTGCCACCCCTGATCTGGGCATGATTCCCCAAGGAATAAGGGTCTAAGCAGGCTTACTCATAGCCAAGGTACACCATTCATAGCCAAGCCCACACAATAGGGTTTATCAAGCTATCAGAGAGTTAGGAGAAGCTAAATGCTAAGCTGGTGAGCTCATGGAAGAGCTAAGGACGCCTACACCAGAGCTAGCCTGACCTTTAAGGCACCCACACACACCCGACACCAGGAATCAGTCCCTTCTCTACTTCATAGTCCCTTAGGCCCTGACTTCCCTTGCGAGTGCTCTTTCGGGGTTGTGGAGAAGAAATCCAGCCCTTTAACTCTCTCTGTGTGGCTCCCAACCCCATATTTCTCAAGCATACCTAGCCTTCAATCCCACTCCACACAGTTCGAAGACCAACCACTACATGCATGCAGCAAAACAAGCACTTCATAGCTTGGACAGGGGAAGACAATTCCTGAGTCGTTCTTGGCCCTATTGTGGCCAAAATGACTCCATAATAGCTTACAGTAGCCCAAAACACAAAGGAAGACACATCTAACAAAATGTGAATGAGACCACAACCAACACAACGTAAGTAATCATAGCAACCACCGATGAAGGGAAGAACAATAGCCCCCATTTCACGATGAAGTAATAGGACATTATACAGTCTAGACATAGCCAACAATGTGGGAAAACAATGGGCCCTTCTCAACAATGAAGCCACGACACATTTACACAGTCGGCAATGGGGGAGTAAACACAGACTCTCTGCGTAATCAGGAAAAATGTATCCACATACTAACAATCTATGAGGTAGAGGAGAACCAACCGAACCCCACACATAGAATCATGAGTCCTTTTTTATCTCTGCCATGCATGAGGAATGAATAGCCCACGAATAGAGAGAGTGGACAGAACGATTGGCATCCCAAACAATGCGTGAGGAAACCACTCCCAGCCTGTGCATGTGACTGAACCGGCTAGTGGAGAGTGCGTGGGGGAAAGCCTACCACCCACCACTACCCAACAAATAACTACCCTCAACTAACATCAGGGTTCTTGAATGAGTGGCTGACATGTGGCTTTTCCCCAATGGCTCCCACTGGTTAGACAATCCCCCCCCCTTAACCTTAGGAAATCATGCCCTTTTCATTTAACATTGCACCATCGTAGCTGACTGTAGGTTTATTTTAATGAATGTGCATATTTACATGATGCAAAACTATTATGTGCCGGATAGCACAATATACCATCGGCAACGATCCCAATTGTCGAAACATAACGCGACCAAATCGATGGTGGAGATTTTTCCTTTAGCTCCACACCACGATTAATTACAACATATACATCATGTATTATTTAATGCAACTAGGGTCAAAATCGGGGGTATTATAATCCCCTCCCCCTTGGAATAACAATGTCCTTGGTGTTCCAATACATAGGAATGCATATACAATTTGCACATCAAAATTTCAAAATTTTGCAGATCTGTCCCATGTTCAATTATTTACTTGAACTTTTGGTACCAAGCCCCTCGGCTTCCATGAGCTTCTCTTGCTGGTTCTCAGCTTTCAGCTCATCCCCAAGTCTATGAACTTATTTGTATCCTAAGCATCTCTCCAAGATTTTCTTGGATCTTGGCAATTGTTTGAAGAATACTTCCAGCAAAGTCTGACAGCCTTTGGTCTACTGCCATGATCAATGTGCACTACTGGATTTCACTTTTCTCACCTGTGAAATGCACCATTGAAATTCTGTTAGACCAAGCATAATATAGGCATTAAATCAGTCAATTAACTTCCCAATTGGCATGACAGTCCAAGTCTTTTCAAGGAGACTTTCATACTTTTCATGCCTTCCCAACAGGCACATGAGCTCATTCATGTCCATTCTTGGGTAGGGAATTAACTATTCTAGAATTCATAATTATTTTAAGCAAATAGACACATTCTATTTTCAGCCATACATGCATTCAACAATATTTTGTTTTCACAATGCATAAGTATAATCAAAAGGGAAAGAGAGAGTAGCAAGAGTTTCTCCCCTCTTTGTCTTATTCCATCCTGGAACCCACACCACCACTATGGCTTTCATGCTCTCAGCCTCTTTCACTTCACTATGAATGCTGGACCAATCCCTCTTGGTCATGACACTTAGTGTCTCCGGTCTATTTCATACCTCTCAACCATGGAGCCTCCCTACATGGTTTGTCTCGGATGCTAGGAACTTCACAATCTCACTAGCACCTTTTTCATTACCGCTCATTCTGAGCTCTTCAAGATAGTCACATGTCCACATTCACCCCTAGGATGCTCTCATAGTCATTGCTCCCAGCGATACCTATATTCAAACATTGAATAGATTCACATGTTTAGTTTATTCTCAATGGTTTTTATCTCTTAAACAAAATCTTAGAATATCATAACCAAATCATATACACATGTATATTCATAAGCAAGAAATTACAAAATATTCCAATACTTATATGTATTGTGCTTTTCCTTGTTGGTCCACAGGATCCTGCTTCGCTTTGCAAGCCTTGGGATTGCCTATGGACTTGGATGTTAGGTCAGCACGCAGGCTGCTTCACAACATCCTTTTATATATATCAGGCACAGTTAGGCCAACCTATAGTTGGGTCTATCAGACTGTCCAGCCAAGCCAATATACAATTGGGTTTATCAGGCTGTAGCCAATCAAGCCAATACACTATTGGGTTTATAAGGCTACTCAGCCAAGCCAGCTAACAGTTGGGTTTATCAGACTATATGTAGTCAAGACAACACTGTAATGTTTCCACAATTTCCACAACATCAAATAATTACACATTCAAGCTAACCTTCAGTTGGGTTTATCAAAATGTCAACAAATCACCTGCACTTATATCAACAATACACTTATATCAACAACCAACCAGCCAAGCTAGAGAAAGGCTGGAGCGACTGAAGGACGCGCATCTGGCTTGATCAGCGGCTAGGGCTCTGCGTTCTGGTCTGCGGCCCATGGCTGCGCCTGGGGGAGGGAACCCCCCTCCCTCCATTCCTCTATCTGATGAAGAAGCCTTCAAGAGGCTTGTGACGGCTGCCGGGAAGAAGATCACAGCCCCCCAATTCCGAAATTTATCAAAAAACTTGACGCAATACCTGAAATCAGCCTGCCAGTGGAGAAACCCATCAAGATTTCCTTGGCCCTGGCGGATCGGGGGTTGGTCGAACAATTCATGGGTTTGTGGCCCTCCACAAAAACAACGGATGACTGGATACAAAGAAACTGGAGGCCCCAACTGAAGCAAAGCGTCACCTGCTACCCAGTGGAAAGAGGCTTCTACATTTTTGAATTTATCTCCAAGGACGACCGAGACCTCATCTTCAGGAATGGACCTTACTTCATGGGCTCTCAAGGTCTATACCTCAACCGCTGGACCCCGAATTTTGACCCTAATCTAGACGCACCCAAGGAGGTCCCTGTCTGGGTTCGTCTCCCCATTCTACCAGCGCATTGCTGGAACTCAGAATCACTGGAAAAAATAGGTAACGGGCTTGGCCGATACATTGACAAAGCAGACCCCAAAGGCCAATACTCCTGTGCCAGAATCTGCGTAGAGGTAAACCTTGAGGCTGGGCTACTAGAAGCGATCAAGATCTCGGTAGGTGACTGGCAGCATTATCAATAACTAGACTATGAACAGCTGCCCTTCAAATGCAGACTATGCCATGAGCATGGCCACTTCCAAAGGAATTTCCCCAAGCATCAACAAGGAAACGATATAGAGGGATGGCAAAGACCTAAAAAAGCCAAAACAGCTCCGAAAATCCAAGAAAAAAGGCAAGGAAACGACCCACAAATCCCAAACAGTAAGGAGGACAATCCAGAAGGAAGAAATACTCCACCAGACCTCTCTCAGGACCAAGCCATCAACCTCCCGGCAACCTCTGATGAAACCAGCGCTGGAAGAAGAAGCGAGGATAGGTCCAAAGCGGAAGACTCCAGCAGATCCGGTGAAGTACCTCTGCAATCAAATCCAGATCTCGATCCAATCTTAACAGAGATCACCCCTCCTCACGCCTCCATGGGAGAGATCTCAAAAATCGCAAGCCAAGAGGAAGACCCCACCAACATTGACTCTGATCAGGGCGGATTTTCGGATGACTACGCCTCGGAATCAAGCAGCCCACAAGCAACGCCGCTAAAGCCCAGCAGAGGAAGAAAATCCAAAAAAAAGCACCGAGAAGAAAGATCCTTCAGAGATGTAGCCAAAGGTGCTCAGAAAACGCTGCCAAACATGATCGGCACCAGATCTAAGCAAGGCCAGCCTTCCAAGGGGGCCTCCCCTTCCAAAAAAATCTAAATGCGTTACATCTCCTGGAACTGCAGGGGTCTAGGCTCAAACCAAAAAGAAGAAGCTCTGAAAGACATTATCAGAATAAACAAGCCGGACGTCCTGTTAGTTCAGGAGACAAAAATGGAGGAATCCATCCTCTATCAAGTAGGCCAAGCAATCTGGAAAAAAGGCCCAGCGATTGCAATAAGTTCCAAAGGCGCCTCTGGAGGTATTGCAACGTTCTGGGATGCTACAAAGTTTGATCTGATCAATGAAGATCGTAGTGAACACTGGATCCTCACCATTTTGCTTCATAGAGACTCCGGACTCCAAGTAAGTCTCTTTAATTTATATGTTCCTAACCTATTTCCTGATAAACGCAGCTGCTGGGACACCCTTCAGGCGGCTCTTAGCCAGCACAGCCCAAAAAATATTATTATTGCAGGTGATCTCAACGTCACGCTCTCCATCGAAGAGAAGAAATGGGGCTCCATAGTAAGGGATCAAGCTAGAGAATGGGTAGAGGACATTATCCTCCACTGGGACCTGATGGATGTCAAACCGCCCTCTGGGAATTTTACCTGGTCCAACAAGAGACTGGGCCCGGGTCACATAGCTGCACGCCTGGACAGATTTCTCATTCACTCAGACTTCCTTTCCTCTGGTTTGTTAGCCACCTCCAAAATCCTCCCCAATAGCACCTCGGACCACAGACCGATCTTGCTAGATCTCCTTGCAGACGCTCCCTTGGGCCCCATCCCCTTTCGATTCAGTCCGCTTTGGCTGCACCAGGACAACTTTCAGCAGGTAGTCTCAAACTCTTGGTCTCTTCCGGTGCCAGGTTCTCCCTCCTACTCCTGGGAACAGAAATTAAAGAGGCTTAAAGCAGACCTCAAGAGTTCGGCCAAACTCCTTTCCAACCCCACCACCCTCAGAATTGCTGCCCAAAAAGCCCTCGAAAACCATCAACATGCAATGGACATCGCCCCCTTGTCCAGCGAGACCCTCTCCAAAGAAGCTGAACTCCAAAAGGACTTCTTCAAAGCCTGCAGAGCAGAAGAAGAATTCTGGAGACAGAAATCCAGAAGCCTGTGGCTAAAGAGTGGGGACAAGAACACTAATTACTTCCATAAACAAGCCGAAGCCCGTAAAGGCTTCAAAGCTGTCAATGAAATAAACTTCCAAGGCACCCTGATAAAAGACCACGCAGAAATTAAAAAAGCTTCCTTCCTCACCTTCAAAGATCTTTTTTCAGCCCCTGAGGACAGCCCTCTAAATCCCTTGGATCACCCCTTCGACCTCATTCCCCCTTTAATCCAAGAGGCGGACAATCACCTTCTCACTGCCCCCATCTCCTTAAAAGAGCTAAAAAGAGCCCTCTTCAGAATGAAGCCAGATAGTGCCCCTGGCCCCGATGGATTCTCCACCAATTTTTACACCAGCTACTGGAACATAATCAAACTGGACCTGCTAAGGATGGTAAGGCACTCTCAGACCACCTGCAAGATTGGGGGAAGTACAAACTCTTCCTTCCTCACCCTCATCCCGAAAGAAAAAGGGGCCACATCCTTCTCCCGCTTCCGGCCAATCTCCCTTTGCAACCTCAGCTACAAGATCATAGCCAAAATCATTGCCAATAGACTCAAATCAATCCTCCCCAGAGTCATCCCGGAGAACCAAGGTGGATTCATAAAAGGCAGGAAGATCCAAGACAACATCATCCTTGTTCAGGAGGCCATCCATACAAGTTATCAGAACAAAGAAGAAGGAATGGTGATAAAACTGGACTTATCCAACGCCTTTGATAGGGTAAGACACGACTTCCTCTTCCTAGTCATGGAAAAAATGGGTTTCTCCACTTGCTTCATCAACTGGGTACAAGGCTGTGTTAGATCTCCATGGATTGCCCCTCTAGTAAATGGCAGATCCACTAACTTTTTTCAAGCGTCCAGAGGGCTCCGGCAAGGTTTCCCCTTATCCCCTCTCCTCTACGCAATTCAGGCATCAGTGCTAAGCCTCCAGCTCTCCTTCAGAAATCAAGATAACACTCTCCCTGGGCTCCGGCTGGCTCCAAGGGTTAAAAATATAAATCACGCCCAGTTCGCGGACGACACGATTCTTCTAGGAGGAGCAAGTGTCTTCATGGCCAATCACTTCAAAAAAGAGCTGAACCTCTATAACCAGATCTCAGGAAGCAGAATCAATCCTGAAAAAAGCAAGGTCTATAGCTGGCACTGTTCGGGGAAAGAACTAGGAGATATAGCCAGACTGATGGGCATGGAAGCAGTCTACGATTGGGACTCCTTCTCCTACCTTGGAGCTCCAATATTCAAGAAAGGCGCGAAGGCTATCCACTGGACACCCATTATTGATAAAATGAAGAAGAGAATCCAAAACTGGGGTGCCAACTGGTTGAACCCAGCAGGCAAAACAATTCTGCTAAAATCAGTGCTCATGAGCATGCCAGTTTACCAAACCTCCATCCTGCTGGCGCCAACCTCCATACTGAAAAAAATGGAATCGCTGATAAAAAAAATTCTGTGGGAAGGAGGAAAAGGGAACACGCACCGTCTCCACCTGGTGAGCTGGAACAAAATCCAAAAACCTTATAAGGAAGGTGGCCTTCAGGTTAGGGACCTGGAAAATCAAAACCTGGCCATGAGGGCAAAAATTCTGTGGAGACTAATCGCCGGAAAAGAAAGCTGGTGCAGTAAAGTCCTAAGAAAGAAATACTTCAGCGGTGAAAGGATGT